>QGOI01000017.1:0-39483 GCA_003313885.1 Boletus sp. MG55 | reverse complement strand
GGTAGCGGTTTCGAGCCTGCGAAAGCTCTCGTCAAGGGCTGCCGCTACCCCGACCGCTGCTCATCCGAGTCCGTTTAGGGTTCAGCTACCAGTCTTAAGTCCTATCGAGAGGGTTGGCCAGGCTCACAGAGGCGACAGTGGCGATAGGAGGGCGCGACCTCGGATAGATTGGTTGTGTAGTAGGGTGCACGAGTGGGGAGAAGGGAGGCTTGCTGCCCGGAGAAGAGGGTGGAGGAAGGAATGGGGGAAATTCCCACAGGTGGTGTGGGCACCCGAGGCCCTTTCGAGCACTCGCGTGCACATTTTGTGCTGCCATGCAGTCCCCAACGTGATCCGTACGAGAGGAGTCGATGAAGCAACACAGGCAGCATCACCGACTGCATTGATGGCGGGTTGCGGCATAAACCGGTGAGTTATCCCACGGTTATAGCCGTTGTGGCGGCAAATGCCGGTAAGTTGATGGCACAAAAAAGGAAATTACAAGATTACAAAAAAGGAAGGAGTTTCCCCGGTGAGTTATCCCACGACTTATGACCCCGGAGAAACCTTGTCAAGCAAGGTAACTTGAGATATGGCAATCACGGAAGGAAAGAAAAAGAAGCCACCGACGTTTCATTACCTGCCAAAGAATCGTGGTGAGTATATCTACGTGTGCTCGACGACGATGTTGACTGGATCCCAGCAAAACGACTCAAGAAATCCTGGGTCGAAAATCGCAAGATACGAAGCAAATGGAAGGCGCAGAGGAGAAGGGAAGGTCTAACAAATCAGACCAGTGTACCAGTCGAGGACGCACCAAACCATGACCACGGCGAAACCAGCGCCGATTTCCAGCCGGATACGTCTCTACATTGCCTGGACAAGTCGTCCATACCTACACCATCCCATGATAAACAATCTTTGCGCGACCTCAGGAAAATTGCTTATGCTACCAAGCCCCTCCGCACTCACAAATCTGACTCTTCGCATCCCAAAAGAGTTCCCGGACACTCTCACAACGACCGTGGCGGGAAAGCTACAGTGGGACGTGAAATGGGCCAACCAAATATGAAGCTACGCATGAATGTTTTGCTTGAGAAGATCAAGCGCGACTTCTCTTAGCAATCACCATTTTGTGCGTATTTTATTTTGCCGAAAAGCCTTTGTCTTGACGGATTAATGATTCTTGTCCGTGTGTATAGAGGACTTTTCGAAACACGACACCTCTTGCAACACTTCATACTTTGTTCTCTTTATCATCTGCCTCATCTATCACCATCTTTTGCTCTTCTTCTCCTGACTCATCCATACTTCCTCTCACGAACCTGCTCTCCAGCGTTTCCAAGAATGGACGTGACCCGACAGTTGTCACAGAGGTGATTGCAGTTGGGTGATCACTCATATGTCCTGGACTCGGGTCGTCAAGTTCGTCTACGAGCCCTATCACTCGTTGTGATATCGGTTCATGAAGTGACTCTATGCCCCCACCCATGTCCATTGCGGCAAGTGCCAGTGGTGATGGTAGAGGGCTTTGTGATTTGGAACGTCGTGCATCATCGTGCAAGAACGGAATAGGTGAAAACATCGGGGTTGTGGGTGTGGATTGTGATGGGGCAGCTGGGAATGTACCTATCGAAAACCCGTTTTGGGGTAGTTCTACAGGGAATGCATCCCAAGTCGATGTGACAAGAAGCGATTTCTCTACTGCGCGGAGATATTTGCCGATGAATCTGTAGTGTTGCTTTGGATATACACAAAGCTCGCACACCCGCTGGATGGTAAACGGTGGGTTGCTGGACCTCTGTCGTAAGCGAACGGTCAGAGTAATGCTGTGCAACGCACTCTTCGAATTCAAGGAGTTGCCGAAAGATACAGTTCTTCATCTCGTTCGCTTCGTCTTGGTTCATACGAGCTCTGGGTGTTTCATGAGGATTCATTTCATTGGGCTTGCGAGGAGGAAATGGAGGCAGCCTCAAATTCCCTGAGCTGTCTACTACCCCTGTGGCAGGCTTTGGAGGCTCTTCAGGCTGACCATCGTCGGCAAGGAATAATGCAATATTCTAAATGAGGCGCAAATTAAATATCTGGGAAGCAAGAATCTATTGTAACCCACCTGGCCAAGCTTGTACTTGATCATCTCACGGAGAAGCTGCCATGCCGTGCTACCGGGTGGTCAGGCTGGACTGTCGGCACATTATGGAGAACTCACTTCGGTTCGAGAGTGTCAGTAGACGCAATGTGTTCCAGGACCGACTGATGCTCTGTTCGTAATCTATGAGTCCGGCTCGCAGCAGGGCATGCTGTGTTATACCTGGACGCCATTCGAAGCTTTCCGATAAGTCGCAGAGGCTTTCGGTTGTGGATGTCATGCTAGACCTGTAACGGGCAGGCTTGGCGCTGCTGCGGGTCCAAATCTGTGTTAATTGCAGTACATGCAACTCGAACGAGGCCCCGGCGGGAGTAGTGGAATGGCTTGCAGAAACAGGCAAGGCCGAAGGCTACTCGAGATCTGCAAATTGTTGATTACCGTCTAGATCGCACCGTCCATGTGCACACTGTAGAGATGAACTGTTCACCAAAAAAAGAATGACTGCGGCCTGAACCCGACATCGTGCCGCAACCGCGTTCACTGCCTGCCCTCAGCTGGCGCCAAGACCATCAAGCTGCAGGCTGTGTGAAATGATCTATTCATACAATACAAACCCAGACCCTTTTAAAACGTTTTCATGAATGGTGCCACCCCAAGCAGAAGAGTTCACGATGTCGCCCTTGGGCAAGTACTTTGGATCACCCCGCAATGTCACTACGAAGAAGACTGATAACAAGAGGCGCCTCAAACTCCTCAAGTCTTATGCCCCAGACTGGTGCGTCCGTTGAACAGTGGAATATCATGATGCTAATTTTGTTTTCAGGATCATAACGATAGTTTTGGTGTAAGTCCCAAGTTGTTCGGCGGGAGTCACACTCACGTTCAAGTTTGACGCAGAGTGGTGTTCTTTGCTTTGGACCCTATCCATGGATTCAGAAGAGACTTTTCTGTCAACGATGAAACGTGGGTCGTTGTCGAACTACAAAACCCAGCAGTTTATTAACCGCTTAACCCTAGGATTCGTTTCCCGTAAGTTGGGTTCATAACCTCACCCATCTCAGCGTTGACATTCGACAAACAGCTATGCTGTCAATGAACGTGTGCCGGTGCGTGCTGTTTCCATATCAACGTACATTTTTTCTCAAAATATATCGATTTTGCCCAGGATGTTGCTCTGTACTTAATCGCCCTTGTGGCTCCTTTGGTCATCCAGCTTGCCGTCAACTTGATTACTGTCCGATCTTTCTGGGACTATCATTGCAGTGCTCTCGGCAGTTCGTTCATATATTTTTCTTTACCATGACACCTATTAAATTATGGATTGTTACAGTAATTCTTGGTTTGGCCATCACCGGCGCCATCACACAATTCTCCAAGCTTACCGTCGGTCGTCCCCGTCCAGGTTTGGCTTGACATAGTCTGCATCCCTGTATCGATCATTGAGGGTGCATATGATTTCTAGACCTCCTTTCTCGTTGCATCCCGATATCCGGATCTCAGGATCCGACCTACGGATTGTCAACCGATGCCATCTGTACACAGACGGACCAGTCGATTATGATTGATGGGTGGCGTAGCTTTCCCAGTGGTCACTCGAGCTGTAGGTCTACCGAATACCCCTCCTTTATGAAGGCTGAGCATAATTAATGTAGTGTCTTTTGCTGGTCTGGGATTCCTTTCGTTCTATCTCGCGGGCAAGATGCACCTATTCGATACTAGGGGCCATGCGGTAAGTGTGACCAGAGCACCGGCGAACGTGCGTATGCTAAAACGATCTACCAGCACAAGGCTTGGATATCTTTAACCCCATTGGCTGGTGCGACCCTTGTAGCTATTTCACGTACGATGGATTACAGACGTAAGTTTCTTCCGAATTCCTGATACTTCATGATTAACATCATTGCATATCAGATCACTGGGAAGACGTCGTCGCCGGGTCCCTCCTTGGGTTTGTTGTGTCATACTTTACCTATCGACAATATTTCCCTTCACTCGCCTCCCCCATGTCACATCGTCCTCATTCCCCTCGTGTTCCACGCGACGAGCCTGTCCTCCCTACAACGACGCAGGATGCTCAGCGTTTCCTTGATAGTGATGAAGGCGAACAGGTGGAGCTCATTGATGGTGGTGTGCGTAAGCCCGACCCTACCCCCCTGAAGGATATCTGGAGAGAAGGCGAGAGTCATTCAAGCCATGCACCAATTGCTTGAGTCATCGACATGAATTTGCGCCCAATAACACATAGTCAAGATTTCCATTTTATAATACGCAGCGCATATTTCGCGGCTCTTTGTTACCACTCGGACTTGTATGGACACTCTGGTAATGATATTTTGTTCGTGCGATGAAAGACGTTGGACATTGGTAGTGGCACCATTCAGCAGCTTACATCGAGTCACGTACACATCGCTACACTACGCTACTTGACAACTGGTCGGTCCCTTCGGGAACTTATCGACTTTGACGGCCGAAAGTATCCGATTCGCCACCTCAGGCCTTCCAGCCGTAAAGCGATTCATCCTCTTCATGTCCGATCGAGTGATTAACTTTGGTGCAGGGCCTTCGGCCCTGCCAGAGGAAGTCCTCACAGAAGCCTGCAAAGGACTGCTCAATTTCCGAAACACTGGTATTGGTATCGCAGAGATCTCGCACCGTTCAGCAGAGTTTGACAGATTCATCCGGGAAGTCGAGGAGAACACAAGGTTACTTCTCCAGCTCCCTCAGGATTACAAGGTTCTCTTTGCCCAGGGAGGCGGAAGCGCCCAATTTTCTGCGGTGGTGTTAAACATGCTTGCAAGGTATCGAAGTCGGGGCGGCGTAGCTCAAAAGCCCGCGATGGACTATATTGTCACCGGGTCTTGGAGTGATAAGGCGGTGAAAGAAGCGAAGAGACTCGGGGTAGGGGACGTCAACGTTGTCATCAACACACAGACAATTTCCGAGGACGGGAAGAAGACTTTTAACCACATCCCCGATCGCGACAGTTACAGAGATAAATTCTCGCAAGATCCAGCTCTCATCTACTATTGCGCCAACGAGACTGTCGACGGCGTCGAATTCGACGATGATCTGAAAAGCCCTACTTCATTCCCATTCGACAGCCTCCCTGACAAGGCCCCGCTCGTTGCAGATTATTCCTCCTCGTTCATGTCACGTCCTATCCCATGCATCGAAAAGCATGCAGTCATTTATGCTGGCGCGCAAAAAAACATTGGACCTGCGGGGCTAACGATCATCATCGTCAGAGACGAATGGGCAAACGTGTTGGACAATAGCATTCCATCGTGTTTATCATACAAGACGCTGGTGGACAGTCGCAGCTTGTATAACACCCCTCCAGTCCTATCGATATATATCACAGGTCTGGTGCTCCAGCGGATGTTGGAGGTGGGGGAACAGAACGGACGACCAAGAGAGAGAACACTCGAGTATTATGGGGAGCGCACTGCTAAAAAAGCTTCGAAAGTGTATGCGGCCCTGAAGGAAGGGGAAGTCCGAGGGGTTTTCAAAGGCAAGGTGCTAGAGGGCTCGGGCAGCAAGATGAATGTTGTGTTTGACATAGTCGGCGGAGAAAATAAGCTGAAGGAGTTTGTGTCTGGCGCGGAACAGAGAGGAATGAAGGGGATCAAAGGCCATCGGTGAGTACCTGTCTTGTCATATCAGACCGTTGACTATTGATAATAAAAGTACACTTTGTAGATCCGTTGGAGGCGTTCGCATTTCCCTCTACAACGCAGTGACAGAAGAGCAGGTGGACAGACTAATTCAGTATATGAATAAGTGTGTATAAGACGCTCGTGTAGGGCAATGATTCAACTCTAGAGAGCCCATGACGAATGTCAACTACGAACCTTTAGCTTGATCCTCCATCCGATCGCCGTATATCACTATCGTGCTCGACGAATAACTAAGTCACTTTGCCGGAGTGGTTAACGGGATCGCCTGCTATCAGCACAGCGGTTGGGCTTTGCCCGCGAGTGTTCGAATCGCTCAGGTGACGAATTTTTTCCATCGCATTCTAGCCGTCCTAGTATACGACGCATCACTGGGGCTCTTTTTGACCCTCCGTAGATCTGCTATGGTCAGACTCGGATGTATTTGGTGCTGACCGTGGGGTCAGTTCCTGATGGCAGCTCGACATTGCCGTTATCGTCTTAGGTCCAGGCTGGTGTTCCTCTTGACCATTTCGCACCGCTTATTATTTGGTCTTTACCTGGTAACGAATCGAAATACTGTGCTTAGTTATATCTGTTGTTTTGCCTAGCCGTAGAACCACGACATTCACCTAATCCTAGGCCTTATCTCTGGCCTGTCATTTCGATCCGAGATTGGTCACTTCATATAAAGCTCCTTGAAAAGGATATCGCGTGCCCCATGGCTGAGTTGGTTACAGCGTCCGACTGTTACGCAAGCTACATCGGAAGGTCGTGAGTTCGAGCCTCACTGGGGCAGTATCTTTTTTTTGAGGGGGGAAAGGGGCATTCAACCTGGTCGAGACAGAGTGGATGATCCTTGGTCTTATGTATGGATTTATACGAGCGCCGCTTCTGTCGACATTCTGCAGTTTCAAGTTTTCGTTCCATCTAGTCCAGTTCCGAGTCTGGAATACACCCGGACCGGCGTTACATAACAATGTCCAGATTGTGAGACCGTCCGCCGCTGCACATACCACACACGGCATGACGAAGAGAAAGACAGCAAAAAGGACTGCCCCGGTGAGGCTCGAACTCACGACCTTCCGATGTCGAAGCATAACAGTCGGACGCTGTAACCAACTCAGCCACGGGGCACATTCTTTGCGCGTCTCTCTCATGGAAATAATATAGCCGCGAGCATTCCTGTCACCAACACCACAGTCCATCAACCATTCGCTGTATTCAACGCCAAGCTCGTCCCAATGTGTTATGCGTCGTTTTGTTCCAAAGTACTCGGACAACTACCGGCGGCCTTTAGATTTTTTTGTTCTAGGCATCCCTGCCTCAACAACATCGTCATCCCGATCCTTGTCATCTCGTCCCCCACCTCCATCTCGTCTCCGCTTTTTCCCCCCATTTGTTTTCGCCTCCTCTTTCAGCTCGTTCACGGCCAACCGACCAGCTTCATCTACACGCTCTTTCAGGAGCATCACCTCTTCCTTGCTCGTCGGAAATAACTCGAGCTTCTTCCCAATAACCTTTTCTATGCGTTGGAGTAGTTCGACATCGTATTGTGTGACTATCGTGATTGATTTCCCAGCGCGTCCTGCACGGGCTGTTCGTCCGACACGATGAATATAATCTTTTGAATGGGTAGGGATGTCAAAGTTGATCACCACGTCCACAGATGGTATGTCAAGACCACTAGCCCCAATGGTCAGCTGGTTGAAAGATGCATCATATTGTAGTGTACATACCGACTCGCAACGTCAGTTGCCACTAGAACCTTTCGGCCGCCTGTTTTAAATTTATTGAGTGCACCTAACCGTTGACTCTGACTGAGTTGTCCATGAAGGGGGACGGCTGGGAACCCAAGAGTACGAAGTACGATAGATAACCTACAGAACGGTCAGGCATAAGCGGTATTTTAAATTTGACGCTGTATACGTACCTCTGAGCATCATGTACCGTCCTGGTGAAAACAATGATCGAATTCGAAGCCAACTCGTTTGCCAGATAGATTAAGTGGACATCTTTCTGTATTAGTGGAACAAAAAGATAATATTGTAGTAGGGTTGATACGGTTTGATACCTAGAGCCGAACATTAATTACACGGCGGAGGAACAAGAATGGTTTACTCACTTTGACGAGACCTCGACTCGTACAGGATTTGACAAACTGGCCCTTTGCAGTTTTGCAACCTTTGTAGTCATTGTCGCGGAAAAGAGGTAAGTAGTCCGCTCCTTTGGTATCACCTTCAGGATTTGGTCAATATCGGCGCCAAAGTCCATGTCCAGGAGGCGATCGGCCTCGTCCATGACCTTCGTTGTGCATCAATAAATCTGCCCGCGCGCACTTTGATGGCGATGGTGCCTACCAGAAATTTCAGATTTCGTAGGCTAAACCCTTTGGTGCTTTGGAGATGGTCATTCAGGCGACCGGGCGTTGCAACAATAATATGCGGCCGCTTCGCGAGGGCGACAGCCTGGGGCATTTTATCCATTCCTCCAATTAAAACTAAACAGCGGACTCCCATTGCTGCTCCGAGAGAGTCGAATTGTTGTGATATCTGGTAGGCGAGCTCGCGTGTGGGTGCGAGCACACAAGCAAAGAGTCCTTTTGGTTCCTCCCATAATTTCTGTAGGATTGGCAGAGCGAATGCGGCGGTTTTGCCTGATCCCGTTTCTGCAACGCCAATGATATCACGGCCTTCGAGTGCATAGGGAAGGGCTTGCTGTTGAATTTCGGTCGGTGTCTTGAAGTTGATCTGGTCGAGCGCCTGGAGAAGAGGTTCGATCAGACCAAGGTCTCTAAAGGTCTTTGTATTGGACGTGCTGGCTTCGGCTGGCGTTGGCATTTGGGACTTCAAAAGATATTTGGAGGCTGAGCGCTGAGTGACTGACGTTATTTTTTCCACGAGTAGTGACAAGTCTGCGGCTAGGCTGCCACTGCAGGGAACTTGGTGCGCAGCCTTGTGTCAAGCATTGACGCGACGATCCGGTTCGCAATGTCAAGCCAGCATGTTCTTGTGACGTTCGCTGCACCCCCTTCCTTCCAGTCCTCTGATAGCTGTAAGCAAGTGATCGCCGCTTTACGTTCACAGTTACCCTTGCGCAACATTCACTGGAGGTGTGCTTCCCGACCCAATATACGTACCATACAAGAGTTGGAAGTGGCCTTGGTTGCTCTTGACTCCCTTCGGGACGAACTTACATCTCAAGTTCCTCTCACTCTCCTCGAGAAACCTATTTTGAATCTATATGTAGTTACCTGTGAGGTAAGTGGACTTGTATTCCGGCTTCGTTTCATCATTTACACCCCCGTACAGGACAATGAAGTCTACAAAACAACTGTCAAGAAGCAGATTAAAGACTGGCAGATATCCGTCCTGCCAAGGAAGCACCAGGAATGGCTCATCGTGCACATCGTGCGTCCGGACTCAAAAGTAGTGGACCGAAAGTTCTTCAACATGAAAGGCTCTGTGTTGGACAAAATCAAAGCAGATTTTAACGTTGACAAGCGGGACAGGTAATGCTATGCGTTAATTTGGTTTTTGGGTGGTTGTATACAGTACCTATAGGTGCGTGCAGCTCGCTTGGTCTACTGGCGAGCAGAACCCTGCTATCTGGGCCGACCTCATTAGCAAGATCAAGGATGGACTACTTTCTGCCCTTGACAATGCTGTATCGTCCAGGGAGGAGGAACTAAAGCGCTCCGAAGGTCAGCGTCACATGCCAGGGTGGAACTTTTGCACATATTTTATACTGAAGGTAAGCTTACAATCATTTCGTCCGCGATGCCCTAAGAAGAAAGTTCGTCGCAGGAAAGCCTGGCAACCTCGTATGAAGGTATAAATCTCTTCGAGGATGCACTTCAGCAGTACAACGAACTCGAAGCTGCTTTTATGCAAGTTTTGAGGGAGAAGAATATGTCATGGTTCGGAAGTCTTATCCATCCGGTACCTAATGACGACTCTACGCCATTGCTATCCACGTCCAAGAAACCCTATCGCGACCTCATTCTCGCAAACACAATATCCGTCTTCGACTTGCGAGCATATATCCTTTCAAGGCAATCTGCACTACTGAGCAAGTTGTGCCAACTGTCGGAGATTTGTTGGAAGGCGTTCACATTTCTGACTACATTTGGAAGGCATTTGAGGGAGGTCGAGGTTAGGGAACGTATCGATGTATGCGATACCAACGTGCTCATAAGATTTTACAGCCTTCGCTCCCTGAATACTTCATTGAGTCTTGGACATTCTCTTCCGCTCTCAGTGTTCTGGACCAATGCGATTCATGGGCTTCATCTTGGCCAGAGATGGATGCTCTACCCCTTGTACGCTACAATGCAAGGAAAGGAGAATTGATCGAACTCGCAAAAAGCCAGGTGTGTACGTGTGGTGGCAGTAAAGTATCACGGTGTTGAGCGAAATAATAGCTTGATATACTCGGTGTTAGGAGAGGGTATTTACCCTCAAAGCCACCGTTTTCCTTGGCGATACCGTCCCCAGCAGCCGTTTCAGATTTGCCCGTTAATACGTCTTTGGACTATCGTATCAGTAAGCGCGAGATTATATCTGCTATCAATGACGAGGAAATCTTCTACGATTTGTACACCACCATTTCCAATCGCGCTATTGACATGTACGTGAAAGCCGGGAGAAAAAAATTCGCGCTCAAAATACACGGAAGCCTTGCTGTTCTTGACGTGTACGCTCGCAATCCTGATCAATCGCTTTGGAAACTAAGTGATTGTATATTGCAGCTACCGCGGAAGGCTTTCCAACGCACTCGCGATATTCTCATCTCTTCCAGCGCATTATGCTCCTCACAGATGGACATCCTTGGAGTCACTGATGCTCTCGCGTGCGATCGATACACACGCTGCATTGAAAAAGCCGCGCGACCGCGAGTGGATTCACATCCTCCTCGCGTTCCTCAAGACATATGTGAATGACAGGAGTGCGGAGCTAGTCATGTCTGATAAGGATATCATGGAATACATTGCTGGACTCGTAAGCGTTCTCCGAGAGGCGGCTGAGAAACTTGATTCGGGTCATTTGCTTTACTCATATCGCGTGTCTACGGTACCACTAATCATGTAAATTCTTAGATCTCATCCACCCTGATCATCCCGTGATATCAATCAGCGTCGCGGGTGACGCCAGCTCTAACGAAGAGGAAGACAGTCTTTCCCTGGAAGTGACCATTCAAAACCAACTACCATGCGTATGGTCCTCGCCGAGCCTGCATGTCGATTGTTGATGTTTTGCCAGGATGTCGTCATCGACGAAGTCAGCGTAACACTCACTGGACAAGATGCCAATCGTTTGAAGTTTGCGGCACAGGTTGACAAGCTCTCTCCTGGGAATAATTGCTTGACCTTGAATTGTGCGGTACATCACTCTCCAATCGCTTGTCCGAGACTTTTGATCCATGGAACCGATAGACAGCATGTTGTGGTGTGTATGCCCTTGATAATAGCGAGATCCAGATGTCTCGACTTCGGCTTCAATGGAGTCACAAAACATCAGCGACTACCATTCCCGTGGAAGGAATGGCTGTGTCATTAGTGCGACTCCCACACGATTCCCGAAAGTTGGATATTCAGCTGCACCAGTCGCATAAAGGTGGGAGCACGTGTAGTTCTCTGCTTATTGATCCTCACGGCGCCACATGGCAAACAGTTGATCTCGGGGCAATTTCCCAGATGTTGTTGGTGCTGTCCACTGGGCGCAATGATATCGCCATAGCGACTATAAAGTTATCAGCACCTGGAGGAGTTAACTTTGACTACGCCAACGCTCAGGTACAGAATCCAGGTCAGTAGTGGTTCAGTTTTTCACCCGGTACCTGGTACAAGGACATATTCAGTCTGATACTGAACAGCAGGGAAATTCGACTCTTCCGAAAACTGTATCAAAATTGCTGATGTCCAAAAAGACACCGATATGATCATCTCGATTCCGCATACAGATGCTTCGAGGTTTAATGCAATAGTATGTCGGGAATATTTCCCTCGTGGCTTACCCTTGATACATACCCCTCAGAAAATTGACATCAAGGTGACCTATAGCACAATTTCGCAGCCGACGATTACACGGATATTGAGAAAATCAAGCATCGTCAACGTCTCGCTTCCTGTTGAAGTTAACGTCGAAGACTTCTTCCGTGGGAAAAGGTCCCTTTCAACGCCCATCGGCCTAGATCCCCCTGCATTCAGTAACCTCTTTCACAGGCTGTTTTCGAAATTCACTATATCTGCCACGACCCATCAACACGTTCGACTATTCTCGGCGGACCTGCAAGGGCCATCCCATGGCCTCGATGGAGTCAAGATTGCCAAGTATCGTTCAAGTCATGCCATGATGGTGAGTCAGGTCTTTGAACGGTGCTCGTGACAGTGCCGACCCTTCGGTAGACAGCTGCCCCGGAACATCCTGTCAATTATGTGTTCTCCATCGAATCTGAACATGGGCCAGGTGCATAACAAATATTTTTGAATTTTTGTTCCCAGCTGAACGTGATTCAGTTTTAGAACCCCTCCACCTGGTTATCGTGTACCGCATGCTCCGCGAAGGTACCTCTCTAAAATGATTCATACGTGATCAATTAACCAGTGATACCGGCAGAGGTGGTGGGGCTGGTACAGGAAATAATCGACGACATTCTCGCCCAGACTTCGCACAATGTTTCACAGGATCAAGAATTGATGGCGAATATCATCCAGTACCTGGAGGGTGATACCGCGTGGGTCGAATTGTATAGCGCCACTGGCGAACTTCTGATACCCAACACACTGGAAATCCACGAGGGACTTAAAGAGTTGTTCACCTCTTTACAGCAGGTGCTTTACGTTTTTTTTAATATAACTTGCCATCTGATCATCGCATTTTTGTTATATTTTCTAGAAGCTGGCGCACAGCAGGCCGCCCACGGAGTCACCATGCCCATGGAGGGAAATCAGGATCCCAGTGGATATTCCACGGATGAATGTCAGTCGGTGATTTGTAATTCCGAACTGGTTGACTCGATGTTCTATTCCAGATCATCGCTGCTGCACGGATCAAAATTCATTCTAGCCCGTGTGGAAGTGATGTTTTCCCCGAGAATCCAGCTCCCATCTACGCCGGGCAACCGATCTCGGGAACCTTGTCCATCAAAACGTCTCTGCATTGGGCAGACCCGGAGAGCAAGCGGCAGAGATATATTCTACGTTACGATATCGAAGAACGCATCAAAGATTGGCTCGTTTGTGGTCGGAAGCGAGGCGAATTCATAGCTCGGGTAAGTACAATGAACCTGACCAATTTAATGACGCCACATACATCATTCACGTGAACACAGGACGACGATACTTTCAGCGTCCCTTTGACTTTAATAGCCATGCATCATGGAGAATTGACCCTGCCCAAGATCGCTGTCAAGCCGTTACCCCATGCAGGCGATGGCATGACAACGAATATATTGCCCAATGCTGACACACATCAAGTTCACGGAGCGGAAACGGTCCTAGTGCTACCGAGAGGCGGAAGGAGCACATTCGTGGTTGGCATGGGATTGCAGGGCGAATGATATGACGACTATTATGACTATTTATTGTCGTGTGCTAACGTGATGCTGCCATCGATCACTTTCAGTTTTCGGGTTTACCCTCCGTGTATCCAAACCAGATGCCAAGGACGAGTACAGTGTTTGATGCGAGCAAGACGCCAGACGACAAAGAGGTAGAGGGGAACACGTTCCACGCGTATTCAATTCCAGCCATAATTGCCAGTCTATCATCAAATGAATGAGAAGGACCATAAGACAGCATCGAACCACAGCGGAATGCTCACTGCAAGAGAAGTGGATATTTCGTCCGCTGTATCAGCAACGGGAGTTGTTGGAAGTACCAGGAATAAAATTGATAGTGCAACGACCGAGCAAAGAGGATCCCGATCAGATTGGATGTCATGAGCACGGTGGCAACATCTACAGCACCAATGAGCAAGCATCGCTTAGCGAGCGAAGAGATAACTTTACAATCAGCTGACAGCGGTGAGAGCATGGCAGGAAGCATGGGGTGACGGAAGCCCTTGCGGAGAACTAGAGCAACCCCGCCGTCAGAACGACACCACCTGAATAGGCCAAATGCAACCAGCACTGTTACATGTCCGACGAGTAGGCCTCGCGCCCACGAACGGCTGAGAAAAGTTTGTTCGTCCAGGAATCGCCAGTTGACCGTCCATTTATACATGAACACGCGCGACAGATCAAAGGCGTTCCGTAAATATGCCTGGTCGTCTTCTACCAAAAACGAGCGTGCGAGCACGATCTGGGTAAAAGCCACGACCAGTAGATGACGTATAGTGACTATTAAACCACGACGTTTGAAGAGAATGACGAGGATACCAGGAAGGTACAACAACGCAGACATCTTCACGGACAATGCTAGGCTAGCTTGTTCGTTAGCTCCATTCAGATATAGCTCGATCGACATTGGACCGACCTAAACATCAGAACACCCAAGTCGTCCGAGGCTTTTTGAAATGCCAGTATAGCGGCCTGTACGAGAACTAAAGACCAACAGTCGTTGAAAAGCCGCAAAACAAATATGGAATGTAGTCTTTTGCTGAGGGGTAAGAGCAAGACGGTCCAATTTGGCGCACCGGCTTGTCTGTAAATGCAGCACATGAGAATAAGAGAGACGATATATAACGCTCCATAGATTTGTTGCGCTAGTCCAATGTTTCGACCAGCGTCCGTTATGCGGTGTAAAAAGTGATGAATGTGAACATGCCCAGCGGGATATCTGGTTACCAACCATCAGTTTCGACGAAGTAGCTGGAAAGATTCAAGAAGCTCAAACTCACACTAGCGGTCCGGTAGGGCCAACTATCTCAGCATAATTCCGTTCTCCCTTCAAGTACAAGTCAATATGAATCATATACGTCTCCCAGTCGATTTCGGTATCTGTTTGTCATATGGTTATATAGATGTAAGAACGTATGGATCCAGACTGACATGAGATAAAGTGTATAATGAGCTGGGTAAGGAATGCATCCCCAAGGATCACAATAGCGCTCAGACCCCAGAAATAGCGTTTGTCCAAGAGCAAGGAACGGAGGAAGTCGTATCCCGAGTTGAGAAAACCACCAGATGAAACAAGGTGAGATGGATTGGGCATCTACAGTCTTCAGGACTCAGGGTAGCTTGCAATATACTTGCACAAGTTCCTTGACTAAGACTTGGTCTTGCCTTGCTTGCGTGGTTAATAAGTGGCGAATGAATTCAACGAGTTGAAAGAAAAGGTAGGTGTCACGAAAACAGGACGATTTTGAAGTTGACGACAAAACTCAGAGTCGTACATTTGAACAACGCCGGCATGGCAGACACACTTTCTGACAATACACACTTGAGCAGAGACGTCCTCAGAACAAAGTCGGCATTGCGTGGTGTCGGACGCCTGAGTTGAATGACGTTTGTGTATGCATTGTATTGCTCTGAGTCACTGTTCCGTTACACGCATCCAAGTCTTCACTGCGACGAGTCGATATTACATTCAAGTGCATAATCTCTGTACATTGTATGGACAGGTAAAATATTACTGGTACATGTCGAGAAAAGAGCTTGTTGCACCGTCACCGGAACGTGACTGGTTGCAAGTTTTTCGGTGCATCAATAGCATCTCTGTTTTGATCACCGACTGCTGAGGTGGAATATGGACATCTGTCAGTCTTTCTTTGCTTGGGAATTTGCTTGAGCCTGCCGCAACGATCCAGCAATGTGCCCATACGAATCCCACATCAGCCAAAGGGGAATAACGACCCAGCTGTGATCGAGGCGGTTACCGATCGTGACACCTCCAAGTAGCAGGTACCACTTACATGAGATTCATAAACTGTAAATTCGCGAATACGTTTACGTGAGTCCACCTAGCGACATATCATTGGAAAACGGTCCTACCACGAGGTATATCCAAAGATGAACTGGGTTGGAGGTATATAGGTTAGGACTTCCAGTCAACCATTCGGGGCAGAACGTCATCCATCTGCGGTGTCCACGCCTCAGCTTGGGCCTGGGTGCACGACTCTGACAAACGACCTTACCCTCCGTATAGTTCTGCAGTACTCAAGACGATGATCCAGTAATGACGAGAGGGGTCATTCTTGATGATCTGGTTCAGAATACAGCAGCAAAGTGATCCAGCACCGAGCACAGTCAATATTTCAAGGGATACGACCGTTGGGTCTGAAACACCCCAACGTGCATCTGCGAGGGTATACTCCTTCCCTGACAATATGGAAGACGCTCGTTACTGTTGCCGTGTTATTAGCCGCAGAGTATGTACTCACAAAGTTCTGCAAAGACACCCGTGCTGGTGTTTACCGACCTGCCAAAGGTTGAAAGATACAGGAAGGAACCCTCGAACGAGAAGTGTATCATTGCATCAAAGGCCTTGGACACAGTTCGTCAACGGTCCTGTAAATCGTGTTGTTCCTCACGTACCAACCAGATGAACGTAAACTTATCCTGCCACCGCACATTTTTCGGCAGTAAGGTATTAGCGCCAGCAGTTGCAAGGAGACCGATAGTGGCAACTCCTGCGAGAGAAATGGCGGAAGTCAGAGTGAATACTTTATCTAAAGAGCTCATGGTAATTGGGAAGAAATGTGGGTGAGAAAGAGTCGCGTACTTGTGAAGGTCCGACGACCGGATTCAAGTACTCACCCAGCTGAGATCTGAGATCTGAGATTTGAGGATGGATCAACACAAAGTCACTGCCACACAACACACGGTGCTACCATTCCAGAGTACATTTTTGATCTACGAGAGCAAGAACTGCGAGGAACATATACGCATACATAGTCTGCAACAAACATGTATCGAAAACGCGATCAAAAAAAACAAGGATTTAGGTGAAACAACAATCAGGGCGGGCGACACTGGGACAAATTTGCAGTAGCAGTAAAATGAGTACAGTAAGAGCAAGAGTGGTTAACAAGACAAAGAATAGTGCTCAACTCTTGCGTTGCATCAGGGCCGATCCTAGATTGTGTTGTGTGAAGTCCATGGTGTTAGGATCACGCGAAGGACTATTGTGCCCAGATGGAAGTGGCGACGGCAGCCATCCAGGTGTGATAAGGCCGCTGCCACCTGCGCCAAACACGAAGCCACCGCTCAACCCTTCCATGGTGTCCGAATAGCCTGTTGTGATAGCGTCTGTCAACTACACGAGAGGCCAACGTTTAACATCAACTCACCAGGCACAAGGACACTGTCCCAAAAACCATTGCTGAAAATATTCTCCATAGACAGCATTCCCATCCCTTCGTCGGATGCTGGCAAAGTAGCCATGGTTGGCGGGAATGTGGACATATCTGCCACAGGACCCATCTCGCCAGTAAACTGAAAGTTGTTCACGCCATTCGTTGACATCGTTGACCCAAAAAGGCTCATATCATTTTGTCCAACCGCCTCATCGACTACGACTTCAGGTTGAGGTTGAGGCTGCTGTAGTTGCTGATGTGGCTGATGTGACTGCTGCTGGGGAGCATCGGTCCGTGCGGAGATGAGTGCGCGGAGGAATGTGCTGTACAGTGCCGGAGTATGGTGAGAGCTGATACCAACATCACCGAGAACCGCCGCAATGTCTTTCACGAGGTCGATAATCTTCTGCTCATTCTGGATATATTGTTGGAATTCTGGCCGTATGAGCTGGAAAGATTATTCAGACAGCAGTAATTAACTCGTCGACGCAATCATCTACCTTGAGTAAACTTAGGACGGCGTACGACAAAAACACAAAGTGCGAGTCGGGCGAGTATCTGAGAAAGCCTCGTGGTGCAAGTTCGTCGCGTGCAATGACGGCAACGGTTGTCGCTGAGATGTGGCACTTTGAGAAGAAGTAGGGGATATCGACAGTTGAGTGTTCGATGGCGTTTTGAAGTCCGAAGGAATGTATGACCAGTGAGTAGTAATGGAAGTAAAACATCAGCATTGTGGAGGCATAGTCCTTGAGAACCTCATCATCTACGGTCGCAACAGAACGGTGAGGTGGGCAATATGGCTACGAAAGAAACAAAAAACACTTACCCGTTATTACCGGACGATCGTTCGTCCATTCATGCAGCCAGGCCACTATCTGCTGTTCAAAAGTCTTGATGACCAACAGATAGTCGCAGTCCGATTGGAGGCCGGACGGTGTATTGGTGGCAGAATACAAGAGATCCAAACTACGAGACACAATACGTTGCAATTCCTGGAAGCCGACTTCGATTGGCTGGCTAAGAGAGGATATGCAGAAAAATGAACTCACAACGTAGGCCCCAAGCACTCGGTCACCAGGTGTACCTACGGGTGAAGTGATCCATTGGAGGACGTTACGCATAATAAAGCTACGAAGATCAGAACCACTTCAGTCAGGTCATTCACACATTTAAACAGAAATACACACTCTTCCCGTATCGAATGAGGTTTGCCCACCTGAGCACTTGTACTCCGGTCGAGCGCAAAGCACAGGAGCCACGTACGTTCGCGATTGTGTACTTCCTTGTCACGCGCACGACCTTCGGGAGTATCTTGGCTCGTCACTGCCGTCTTGCGGTGCAAATTCAAGTCGGTAGCCATCCTTCAATCGTAACGTCAGGGTAAACATACGACGCAACAAAAGATACCGACCGGATAGCCATCCCCAGCAGCAACCAGGTTTTGTCATACTCGTACCGTTCAACAGCACCACATCCCCATAGCGTGAGCAAGAGATAGGCTTGCACGATTTCAACAGATTTATAGCCTCGGGCAGGTACGCTGAAAGCAAGTTTTTGCGCAAGCTCCGCGAGTTGTGAGTGAAGCTCTGGACGGTGGGTGTAGAACTTGGAGGCGATAGCGCATACTACAGGATCGGGTGAGACCTGTTCCTCGAGAAGTCAAGGAGAAGCAACGTACTTGACGTAAGCAAGAACGGAGATCTTGAACAAACAAGGGATGGTGTGTGGAATTCTTCATCCAAGAGATGGCAATGCATCTGTCAGGGTCTCAGCCGCATATCAATAATTCTGTAACACCATGCCTAACATTCATATGACTAAAGTAACTGATGGAGGGTGAAAGTTGAGTTTGGAGAATCAAATATGAAAGAACGCGGGATACTAACATATCGAACAACGCAACCACTTCTTCACTGCTCACGAAGCTTAGCATCTCGGGTTGTATTTGTCTCTCAATGTATAGCCGCCTGAGAGGCAAGATTGACATTGGACCTGACAAGGGAATGAGCGGTGTAGCACAACTTGGCGGAAAGAGATTACGAGACCTGGTTTGAAGTAATTGTCACTCGCGACACCGAGCCGAGGATCTGAATCGGCATCAGTTTGACGGGCGGTGAATGATGTGGTAATTCCGTTCGCTCTCCGATTTGCCAGACTCGCTTCCACGAGAAGTCCCAAGGGGTTCAATGAATTGTCGGGAAGGCAGTGTAATTTTGGCGAAGCTGAAGGAAGAGTAGCACTTTGTGCAGGATAATTTGGCTGCGGGGGCGGAGAAGGTGATTGCAAAAGGGCCTGAGTTTGAGCTGTTTGAGCGGCTGGAGATGGTGAACGGGAGATCATGCCGGATGCCATGCTTGGATTTCCAATGGACCTCAGGACTGTGTCGAGAGTGCGTTCCATTTTCCGAAGGGACCTTGTCAAGAGCTCGTGTTTTCTTGGGCTTGAGTTTGAGTGGTGAATATTTCACGAGGAATGAATGGTTGATGGCCTTACTTGGATGACCGTTTCCCGCGGTTCGACTCTTCGAAAATACACTCGTGATTACCAGTGAGACAGCGCTTGCAGGGAGGACCCTGCTCGGCGCCGACGCATTTCATTTTAAGACGGCGACATACGGTACACGCGCTAGAGGAAGACAGTGAGGGGGGGGAGATTGCGGAACGGGATGATCTCACCGAGCACCCCTAGTTGACTTTGGCTTGGGTTCGTCGGGTGCAGGACTGAGACCATCTATGGGGTCATCAGTGCGGGCTTTCTTTCTGCTGGGGTCGCCCATTCCTCCAACGAGGGGAGATGGGCGCTTTCCGTTAGTGTCGGGCGGTGAATAGGACATATTTTCGGTTGGGGGTGTGCCGATGGTGTCGGATCCCTGGGAGGAGGGGGAAGAGAGGCTGTTAGGGAGGGCGAGGTGATGAGGTATGACCTGTTGCTGGTGCTGGTGCTGATACGGGTAGTAGGGAGGATACAAGGAAAGAGCCGGGTCGATCTGAGGGGAACGCGGCGGGTGCATGTTAGGCTGTGGAATGCCGTGGTCCTGGTGGTGCATGGACATGATGAAGCTGAACTTGTGGGAGGAGTCGAGGTAGTACTGCGGATAACAAGGGGTGGGAGACAAAGGCATGAGGATCATTTTTTGGGGGCGACACAGGGACACTTACCAGCTGGTTTGATATAAGACCGGAGAGGAGGAGAGGCAGGGATATGCACCACGTGCGACTTGGAGCTGGGAGTTGGCTCGGCGGGGGTGGCGCGGAGGAGCAGACCACACAAGCGAACTTCCACGCCGACGGTACAAGTCGGAGTTCGAACTGACATGCACCCAATCCCCGAGCCCTGCTCATCACTGGCAATCCCCGGATCTTGTCCACCGCATCGAAATAGCCACCCCTGTTCTGTTGACAGACATGGGAGCCTTCTCTCAGCGCCTCTCAGCGTCCACTCATTGCTCAGATGACCCCTTGATACCAGAGATCATCGGCCCGTGGGCCCCTGATGTCATCACCATACCCAACTGCTCCTCGATCGCGTTACTCTCCTTGCTAAATCCCTGCACTGCGTCACATGTCACTGATCTCTTACCATGGTGCTAACACAGTTCGGTATCCAGCTTGGCACGCGGCATGGAAGCGCATGCTCCCCGTTGACGATAGACAAGAATAGATACCAAAATGTCGAATCTCTCCCCAAGTCACCTAGATCCTCTCCAGATGGGGACAATTTAATTTCTTATCGTTCTCCCAAGCAAAAGATATCCCTGACAAGTGGCTGACATGGCGTTGCCTAGTTCCTAATCCACTAATCTGGCTATCCGACCGTGAGACGTTGTCCTCGGCGTCTCCATCCTCGTCTGAGTTAATCCCGTCAACATCGGCACAACTCATCCAGGCACTCCGTTTACAGCTTCAATGAAACCTTGCCCTGACCATAAGTCCGTGTCTGATGTGCAGGGTCACATTTGTTAGCAGGTTGCCGAGTTGTCATCACCTCTCTTTGTACCATTGACATACAGCGGTCCAAATCGAGACACCCAACCAGCGTCTCTTCTTTGTGTCGAACCATGGTAGGCTCATCGGAAATATTGGATCTCGCGGACTTTCCATCGCTGGATCCCGGGTGCCTTATCTCCTCTGAGGCGCTGACAATATCCCCCGTCTCAATTCGTCTTCGAATTCAACTGCGGTGCTAACCAATAACTCGAGCTTGTTTCTAACCAGCTGCAGCCGACTGACTCCCAAGCAACACTCCGAGGATTGGGTGCCTTTCCCCCCACTCAACATGGGTATCGCTTCGGATCGTGCAGGAGCCACATCATTGTGGCGAGTCATTTCGTCATGTGCTTCTTTGTAACGCGTGCGGTTTGTGGACGTTTACTCCATACTTCATGTGGGCACGAGAGAGCGATTATTGACAATCGCGGATCATCCGTTGCCCTCTCCTGGCCGTGGCCAGCCAATCCCCGCAGTCGACTACCCCGCAGGGTCGATGGATCAAACCCTGACCGTATGATTCCTCATTCCCGTTTGAGTTCGGTGTTGTTAACGATGTCGCTAAGGCCTTCTCCGCAAGTTTACACGTTGCAACTGGGATGGTGAGCGCAGATTACTACTAGGCATAGATGTTCAGTGTCAGTCCGCATATTTGATCGGTCCCCGGTCCCTTCCGACCCCACGATAATGTCCGCACTGGCATCTCAGGATTTAATGTCGTGCGTCGCCGTGAGGGTTGCATAGCTAACAGTGATCTTGCTCATGGAAACAAACTTTGAGTCGAGACAACAACGGGACCTTTGCTACTATTGCTCTTTGATACTAGTGACAAGGTGGTCATATTCCCGAATTTTGAAGCCTAAAACATAATCTATCGCCGAGAACTGCATTCAACGAGCATACCGGTGGGATAGGGATTCGTATAAACCTGGGAAATCAGAGCCCCAAGTTGCTTGACGACTCAGCGGACATTACTTGCACTGACTCAGACCCAGAAGAGCGGTCGCGGTGGAACGTGTATCGTTTACTGTCGAACTTTGAGCCTAAGACTCGAGAGTCATGTTTCATCGTTCATTCAATACGCCAATTTCCGTCTTCTGATGGGTTTCTTTGCTGCATAAAGCCCAGTCTTCGGACTCTAACGACGACAATACCAACCCATCGGACGCCGAGCTCAGCAACTCCACGCTGAATTCGCATAGCTCCCCACATTTGGTGAGGATTTCATACCCTCAGGATGACAAACCCTCTTCCTTGTCTACTTCTCCGAGAATCGCTTAGGGCTCATTCGGCAGCCCTCCGTTTTCACTCGTTTGCGTCCGTGGCCGTTAGGACATTTCTCCCGTAACCTTGTTACTTTCTCAATTAGAATTATGGTCCAGCCGTCTCCGACGGGCTGGGCCTCTGATGCGAATTTCTGTCCCGTGTTGACAATGTCGGAAGGCCGTCAAGTATGGTTGTCGGAGACGGCTCCTCCGCACTTGAACTGTCCGCAGCAGTCCTACAGATCCCCTACTTGGTAACGTCTTGAGTTCTTGACCCCACTTGGATGCTTTTTTTCGTCGATTACCAACCCTCACTGACACGATCCCAGGCTGTATTACTAGCAACCGACGTGAATATAGCAAAAGGCGTCGACCTGGACTTGTATACTTTAATCTGACAACAAGTACAGAGACCTAATTCTGCGAATACAGATCGAGCAACTCATCGATAAGTCGAATATCAAGCATCTGCGCTGCAATGCTATTGTGGAAGAAGTTTTCGTCACGCAACCCGCACATACAGGAGGTGCCGTGCAAAATCTTACTCCTCTAGGAGCTGGCGACGCGCTTGTTTGGACTTTCCATTCTAATACCGATGGTCCGCGGTCCAGTGTATGCGATTGCAATATTAGAGAACGTTGGGAAGTTGCCCATCACCGGTGAGCTGGTCACGAAGTCGTACGCATGATGTGACGATGCTACGCCAAGTCCCCTCTTGCTTACAATGTACAGTTTCACTCACTCAGCCTGAGGTGTTTACATCATTCGGGGCCCGCTTGAGCGTTCCAAGAAACCTTGTCGCAACAAGCGATGAATTATTTCAGGAACTTTCCTCGGGATGTCTAAGAAGTCAGAACTCTAGCCAACCACGTTTGTTTTACGTGACTCAATTGATGGGTGCGCTTTATGTCCATATTCTACTTGGATTCATTCGAGTGTCATCGGGCTAACAAATCGTCGTGATATCCTGAAGCCACCCATATCAGTGGTTAATGCAGAGAGCAGAACCCCGTCAATAATGCTCTGCTTCCACCCCATCAAAGGCTGTTTACATGGTCAACATGGTCCGGCGTCCGGCGGCCAACTTAAGCTGAAAACCATGCTTCGCTCTATATGCTCGAGCACGATGATTCATCCTGCCTAACTTTTATCGCACACAGTTTGCTTCCTTTCAGATTAAAAAAAAGTCTGTTGTAAGAGTTGTGGGACCTGCTTGGGTCGTTGAGCGATTAGGCGAACATTTACATGGCATGGCGGCCTCTTGTTCATGCTCAGTAATCAGTTGACCCCCTCCAAAAAATGCACAAAGTTCACTCCGAGTCCCACAAATCGGATAAGCGGGCGATAAAAATTCCCATTATCAACGGTCTCGACATGGACGAGAACTTGAACTCTTACACCACCGTGGCAAGTAGGCCGGTACCGAAGTATTGGTAGCTACATCTATTCTCAATGTGATTGAGGGGTAGTGTGAACCACTGGTTCTTGAGAACGAACAAAGCTGCAATGGCAGGTGACGAGGATCAAAGGGTTGGTCTTCAAGTCTCCACTGATCGGACGTTATTCTGTGCAAACCAGAGCCTCCGAACTAGCATTCTCCGTAGCCTATGTAATGCGTCGCAAGATCAGACGCTATTGTCAAACAACTCAAACGACGTTGCGGAGAACTAGCGGCGACATCAAAGATCATACTCTGTGAGGAATACTCTACCGCTGGTGCGAGAACGATCTTTGCACCAAGAAACTCGAAGTCGTGAGAACAGTCTGAGGTCCAAGATGTTCCACGGAATCGTTTTGTCAGCATGCACAAGAGCAACTCTAAAGTGACATTCAACGTACACCCGCTCCGACCCCCCCCGCCGACAAAGTCGAAACTACCAGATGCGAGCGCGTCTTCAAGTTTGGGCACGCGTATACTGGACAAACTGCAGGGTTAGAGCTGCGATCGTCGGGATAATTCGAACGGATTAGCCATTTTCCTGTTACGAGTTCTTCGACGCCACATAAAGGAATACGTATACCCAATAGGTATGTAACGGGACCGATCTGTTTTTCATTTCGGAAGGCGGGGATGTGCAATTTCTGCCGACATCTCTATACCCAGCCTTTGGGCAGGGACAGATCTGTAAGGGAAAGCGACCACCACCTACCTCCTAGTGATATCGAGATCGGCGCATGCGGCGATGGATCTAAGGACATGGACAGTAAGGGGATCCTTGCATTGACAATGCCAAGCTATAGAAGTCCAAAGTCTAAACGAATTCATAATGTCGGCGCGGAACGTTGCCTACCCCATAATACCGGGCGATTGGTACGGGGAAAATTCGACGGTAAGGAAACCTTGTAACTGTCTTGGCTGTTCTGAGTTGTCCGAAAGGCAACCAGTCATGCTCGGCAACCCGGCAAGAAGATGCCGCGAGCTTATGTCCCTCTCGGAGATTGAAGCGGTATCTGAAAGCGGCTTTGCTTGGGTTGTGCAGGCAGAGTGGCTTTGATGCGCGTTCACAGATACTCTCCTCTCCCTCCACCGCTTCTCTAACGCGGCTATGAGCCACCAAGCACGTCCTTCGTTGGTGCTGGCACCATCAGTAAATACTACCACGTATGTATTTCCAAAACTCCCGAGTACTTGTTCATGTACTAACGCGTCGGTCTGTGGACCAGCGTGGTGACCACGACAACGACGACGACTACGTATGCCCCTATCCAACTGCCACCACTACCCCCGCCAGCCGAACCCAAGGATCCGAAGGACTATCCCTTGTTACACGCCACCTTACCTACATCTCTGCGGAAATTCTCACTCGTTTTTCCAGGAGGCACTCACGCTACCTTCCGGGACGGTGAAGATGGTGAGGAGGAGATGCGGGAAGAAGAACTAGCCGCAAGCGGGGTCGGTTGGAGGATGCTCAAACCCGAAGAAACGGCGGAACAGGCCAAGGTAGTTGATCTTGTGGAGGCGGTGGAACGCTTTGGTAGAAAGCGGTCACACGGAGTCGACCACATGATGGAGGGTGTAGAACCGACGATGGAGCGAGAGGCGCACACCCCTCCCAGAAAGAAAGC
This sequence comes from Boletus sp. MG55, assembly GCA_003313885.1. Taxonomy (NCBI): domain Eukaryota; kingdom Fungi; phylum Basidiomycota; class Agaricomycetes; order Boletales; family Boletaceae; genus Boletus; species Boletus sp. MG55. Next base: position 14,208 of record QGOI01000017.1, on the reverse strand, counting down.
GAGACCCACACATGTACCTCCAATCATGACGATGAATGCCGCGGCCCCCCCTTCACCTCTCCCATCTCCCCATGGCTCACCATCACCACAGGCCATCTGGCCCTCTGCACCTCCAAGCGGTGCCTCCTCACCACATCCGCAGCTCCCACTTCAACCCGATCTCGCTCTTACAACGCTCCTGACGCTCCCATCGCTATTGACGCATTTCACAAATCTGCCGCAGCAGTTACAGTCGCATTTTCTGCTCACTCTTTTACGGCATTCTCCATTACCGGTTCTGCGGACCCTGCATTCTGTCTTAACCCCGACCTTAGCGCGGGATTTCTTGACAATCCTTCCCCCAGAGCTTGTATCACACATCCTCAGTTATCTTCCATACTCGACGCTTGCACGAGCTTCGCGAGTCTCGAAATCCTGGCGTGCTATCATTGATTCAGATCCAGTGCTCTGGAGAGACCTTCTCAAAAGCACAAAAATCTGGTTTGGAGGTGATACTGAACGAGCATTCGCACGCTCCATCTACGCACGCCGTCTGGCCGAAGCCCGTAAGATACCTTCCACTCTCCCCCTCTCTCACCCATACAAATTACTCTTCAAATCGCGACACCTTACTCGGACACGTTGGGTAACAAACGAAATGCCAAAACATCATACATTCGCCGCTCACGGAACTTCTGTCGTGACCTGTCTATTGCTTTCGCACGGGCGTATCATATCAGCATCGGACGATCACTCAATACATGTTTATTCACCGGTGACAGGCGAACTTTTACAATCATTGGACGGTCATGACGGAGGCGTCTGGGCTTTGGCGGCCACCAAGGATACACTCGTCAGCGGTTCCACTGATCGGACCGTCCGCATTTGGAACCTGGCCACTGGACGATGTACACATGTGTTTGCGGGACATACGAGCACTGTTCGTTGCCTTGCTATCGTCAAGCCTGAATTGGTTGAGGTCGAAGGCGAAGGCGGTGTTATTTCTAGGGAGAAGTGGCCCAAGCGATCTGTGATTGTGACTGGGAGTCGTGATCACTCTCTACGAGTATGGACACTGCCTCGTCCAAGTGACCCCGAATATCGATGGGTGGGTGCGGATGATGCAGATGTCGAGTTATCGGAGGTAGCCTGTTTCTGCTGACGTTGGTCTCTGTCTCACTTGTTTGTTCGTTTTTTAGGAAGACATTGATGAAAACCCATATCACAAATTGCATCTCGAAGGTCATGATCATGCAGTTCGTGCCTTAGCTGCTCGTGGTCGTACACTTGTATCTGGCAGCTACGACTGTACCGTGCGGATATGGGACATTGTCACGGGCGAGTGTAAGTTGATCTTGGTTGGCCATACCCAGAAGGGTAAGCTGCTCTGTGTTCGCACTTCAAGATCTTTCTTGTTTATGATATCCCCAGTGTACAGTGTCGTGTTGGACCTCAACCGGAATATTGCATGTTCAGGATCTATGGATGGGACTGTTCGCATCTGGAATTTGCGCAACGGACAGTGTCAGCATACATTAACAGGACATACTTCTCTGGTCGGGTTGCTTGGCCTTTCACCGTCTTTCCTCGTCTCCGCCGCCGCCGACTCCACGTTGCGTATTTGGGACCCAGATACTGGTGAACTGCGCCACACGCTTGCTGCCCATGCCGGTGCCATCACATGCTTCCAGCACGACGAGTTCAAAGTTCTTAGCGGATCCGATGGAACGTTGAAGATGTGGAATATTCATGATGGAACCGTTGTGCGGGACCTGCTCACTGGAATTAACGGCGTATGGCAAGTTATCTTCGAGGGTAGATGCTGCGTAGCAGCGAGCAACCGCAACGCAACAACTATGCTCGACGTCTGGGACTTTGGAGTCGAAGGCGATGACGACTGGATCGGAGAACGCCCAGGTGGGATATACGATGACGACACGGAGGACAGTGAAGTAGAGGGGCAGGCAGATGCCGATGCAATGGATCAGGATCAAGAGGTTGACCCACCGGAACAGTCAACTGAGCAAGGAGGACCACTCCGCGATATTGTTGATGATAACGACACCTCGCGTATCCCGTCTGACACAGAGGACGAGTCAATAGGGCGGGGCGACGGGGTTGGGAGCTCAAAATGGGCGAGAAGCACGTCCTCCCGGCAGACGGCTGCTCACCGGAGCAGAGCAGGGGAGAGCTCACTGAGGCGGAGTAATCTCCTCCCATTGGACGGTATACCTGCACGGTTACCGACGAACGAGACGCCGACACGGCCAAGGATACGGCCAGCCGCAAGAAATGGGGGTAGGCGATAGCATTTCTTTATGCATTGTGGCCGATCCATGGACTGCCTCTCTAAGCACAGAGTTGCGCAGCTTGGTGCATCAGCTTACTTTTGGCCGGTGCTAGTTTTGAACGTTTCTTGCGACATCCTTTCATTGACTCCTCCATGGGGGTACTCTCCCGACTCATTCGTTATGGATGTTTTTATGTTGGACGGTTGTACGCACTAGGCACTTAATCGGATTACAAAGCGGCCGTGGGAAATAGATTACTGTTATGTTATAACTTATGGTCACTGCCACTGCGAGGCTTCAACCTGAACGACATCGATGGACTCGTTCGATAATTTCCAGTACGATTCCGCCTCTTCGTATGGTGGCGCCCACAGCGTCATCGACGACAATTCTTCAGTCTATACCGCGACCACCAACGCCCCAGTCGATCTCAGTGGTCTTTCTATCACCGACGACCGTTCTCTCGTGTCTTCCACAGACCACAATGGCCATCACCACTCTTCACGTTCCACGATTGATGAGGACTTTGAATCTGTCCTTGATGACTTGAAGGATGAAGGCTCCGTCGATTTACCACCGCATGCATGCAGGTGTGCAAACCGTCTCACTTCAACTATTTACAGTTACTCTACAGCTAATAACTGTCATCTAGTTACTGCGGTATTCATTCCCCAGCGTCGGTCGTCAAGTGCCTCGTCTGCTCAAAATGGTTCTGCAACTCTCGCGGAAATACCTCTGCGTCACACATCGTCAATCACCTCGTGAGGGCCAAGCACAAGGAAGTGATCTTGCATGCCGAGAGTCCACTTGGTGAAACGACTCCAGAGTGTTACAATTGCGGTAGCAAAAACGTTTTCATGCTGGGTTTTATACCTGCAAAGAGTGATACCGTTGTCGTTTTATTATGCCGGTACGGCTATTCACTTTGACCACTTGTTCCTACTCACGCCCACTTTCAGGCAACCTTGCGCAGCAACTACGAAAGATATGTCATGGAACGCCGCCCTCTGGGCTCCGTTGATCGACGACCGTTCTTTCCTCTCCTGGTTGGTCAAACCGCCTAGCGAGACCGAACAACTTCGCTCTCGTCAGATCTCATTCAACCAAATCAACCGGTTAGAAGACCTTTGGCGCGAGAATGCCAATGCCACCCTTGAAGATCTTGAGAAGCCTGGCGTCGATGACGAGCCGCAATCGATTCTGATGCGATACGAGGATGCTTACCAATACCAGAACATCTTTGGTCCCTTGGTCAAGATAGAGGCGGATTACGACAAACGACTCAAGGAGAGTCAGACCCAAACAGACATCACTGTGCGTTGGGACCTCGGTTTGAACCAGAAGAGGGTAGCGTGGTTTTACTTGCCGAAACTCGAGAGTGGTGAGGTGAGGCTTGCGGTGGGTGACGAATTGAGGTTGAGGTATCAGGGTGAACTGCACAAGGCCTGGGATGGAGTCGGTCATGTCATCAAGATTCCGAACAGTAGGCCAGCCTCCCACAGTCGTGTTCTTCACCAGCTAATCCCACTCGCAGACGTATCTGATGAAATCGGATTGGAGCTTCGAAGAACAGAGGGAGTTCCCACAGATGTTACCCATGGCTTCTCAGCCGATTTCGTATGGAAGTCAACCAGCTTCGATCGAATGCAACTGGCTATGAAGACATTTGCAGTAGACGAGAAGAGTGTGAACGGTTATATCGTAAGCATGGGTTGAGACTTTATCGAATGTCGGACGGCACTGACACGTAAGGAGTAGTATCACAAACTTTTGGGTCACGAAGTGGAGCCCCAGGTTCTTCGAACCCAGATGCCTAAACGTTTCTCAGCGCCAGGGCTCCCAGAGTTGAACCATTCGCAAATGTATGCGGTTAAGAGTGTCCTCCAGAAACCACTTAGCCTTATTCAAGGCCCTCCTGGAACCGGCAAGACGGTCACCTCTGCATCCATCGTCTACCATCTGGCAAAGATGAACCCTGGTCAAGTGCTCGTCTGTGCACCCTCCAACGTTGCTGTCGATCAATTGACTGAGAAGATACATGCCACGGGATTGAAGGTTGTCCGCCTTACAGCCAAATCCCGCGAGGCTCTGGATTCCAGCGTCTCGTTCCTGACTTTGCACCAGCAAGTCGCAAACAGTACCACTCACGTCGAGCTTCAAAAGCTCATTCAATTGAAGAATGAACAAGGAGAATTGAGCTCAAATGATGAGCGCAAATATAAGACTCTCATCCGCCAATGTGAGAAGGAGATCTTGAGTGCAGCAGACGTGATTTGTTGCACATGTGTTGGTGCTGGTGATCCGAGGTTGAGCAAGTTCAAGTTCAGAACTGTCCTTATCGACGAGGCGACCCAAGCTGCTGAACCAGGTATGTCTTGCAATGTTTTTCTTTGATCAAACGTCTCAACCTCTATGCCAGAGTGTATGATCCCTCTAGTCCTTGGTTGCAAACAAGCCGTATTGGTTGGTGACCACCAACAACTTGGACCAGTCATTATGAACAAGAAAGCTGCGCGCGCGGGCCTCACACAGTCGCTTTTCGAGCGCCTCGTTGTCCTTGGCAACCGTCCAATTCGACTTCAAGTTCAGTATCGTATGCACCCATGTTGTTCCGAGTTCCCGTCCAACATGTTCTATGAAGGCACGTTGCAGAACGGTGTGACTGCCCCTGAACGCCTTCGCAAGAACGTCGATTTCCCCTGGCCTGTTCCTGATACTCCTATGTTCTTCTACCAGAACCTGGGACAGGAAGAGATATCGTCTAGTGGGACGTCGTTCCTTAACAGGTACGCAAGACTGAATGGCCCTTGAAATGCACTCACACCGTTCACAGGACAGAAGCCTCGAACGTGGAAAAGATTGTCACCAAATTCTTCAAATCTGGTGTTGTTCCTGCGCAGATTGGTATCGTTACCCCATACGAAGGACAGCGCTCTTACATCGTCAACTACATGCAATTTAATGGCTCGCTGAAGAAGGACCTGTACAAAGAGATCGAAGTTGCCAGCGTGGACGCATTTCAAGGCAGAGAAAAGGACTATATCATTCTCAGCTGTGTTAGAAGCAACGAGCACCAGGGGATCGGTTTCTTGAATGACCCTCGGCGATTAAACGTCGCGCTCACTCGTGCCAAGTACGGCATTGTCATTCTTGGGAATCCAAAGGTTTTGAGCAAGGTAAGCTGCATGGATATATGCGCGCTAGATTACTCAACCTTCCGCCCATAGCATCCCCTGTGGCATTACTTGCTTACTCATTATAAGGAGAAGAACTGTTTGGTCGAAGGTCCGCTTAACAACCTTCAAGCAAGCATGATCCAGTTCAGCAAGCCCCGCCGCACTCTTAAGATGGATTCGTTCCGCCGACACGAGACCAACGCGCGCGAGTACTTGCCTACCAGCGGCACCGGGCGCTCCGGCACCCCCAGCCGCTTCGATGCTAATTTCTACCGTACCCACGACGCCCTTGCGTACATTCCTTCCGACGTACAGTCCTTGCGTTCACAGGCGACCTACTCGTCCGGTCTCCCCATGTTCGCTGCCACTGGAGGTTTCACTCCCGGTGTGCCTCGTGGACCTGGCGGTGCAGGCAAACGCAGTGCTTATGGAAGCTACGCGAGTTCCATCATCTCTCAAGATGCTGGCCCGCCTAGTAGTGCTAGCATCGGTGGTGGCAGTTTGGGGGGTTCGCTGGCCTACTCCCAGTCAGATCGTCTTCGCAGACGTGGCTCGTTCTCTTCCGCAGCCGGAACAGACATGGGAAGCATGAGCGGATACGACTACAAGAGTCAAGACGGGACGACGGACGCGGACGACATGAAGAGCCAGTACGCCGGGACCCAGTCCGGTGTCACCGTGTTCTAACGTTGTGATGCTGACAACTACATTGGTCCGGTGAATCTCAATGAGTTTGAGCGACTTCCATGGCCCGTTTTTCACATCTGGCCGAACGTTGGCATGCACTTCCTTGCGAGGGTGCACTTCGTGACCCATCATATCAATCAATTATCGCAAGCAACCGCGTTCTCGGTACTCCCGCCGCCCGTCCGTCCTGCTGTCTTGACGGCAAGATAGCTCATCCGTTGGCAATCCTCTAGTGTCACTTTTTCTGGCCGGGCGTTGTCATCATGCACATTATGCTCCAATTATGTGATAGTCGTTACGATTCCAACTGTTGCGTTGATAGAAACTTTTGCTGTATGGATGATTATGAACATGAGCTCAGCAACGTTGGCTAAGTTCGTCGACCCTGCACAGCTGCTTTGAACAATGTTCGCAGTACACGTGAATACAAAAAGGTTGGAGTCAAAGCCTCTGAGAAATGCGCCATCACGTTGCAAAGATGTGATTGTCATCGTGCTTTGCGTTTGCCCTTCTTAGGGCCAGCAGAAGTGTCCTCGGAAATAGCTCTCCGGTGGGATGACGGAGGTGCTGACTGAGCCGTATGTTGTATCTGCATGCCCTCCTCTGCCGGAACCTTGCGTGCTTGCGTGAAAAACAGCTTTGCGTCCCTCTCCGCGATGTTCTCGATGTAGTACGTATTCCCTAGCATCAGTCTTATTTTCGGGAACTACTAGAGGGGTGTGTGGATACACGAACCTCGGGGAATGAGAAACGTCCCGCCAGTAGTAATGATGAAGCTGGTTTCGTGTATGAAAACCGACACAGCGCCTTGAATCACATAAAACACCTACGAACAGGACGGAACTTCACGAAAGCTGAGGTATAAAAACGACCTACGCACGTATGTATTATCTTTGGTAGACTTGCTCGGTTTTTGGCACTTGGGCGGTATATGGATTTGGCCAGCGGCGATGAACTCGCCCTCCCCAAAGATCTTTTGGAAAAACCAACTGCTGTTTGCCGCCGGTTTGGGTTCGATCATGTCGGCCATAAAGGCAACACCTGGACGGGTCATTCGAGTTAGCTTTTTAAACGCGTTCGACTTTGATGCAGTTCTTACGTCGTGAGACTTCTTCATGCGTAACATAGTCGATGATAGTCGCATTCGTAGGCGTGTCTTCGTCCCATCCCTCCTCTGGGTTGAATGGCGTGTCCCTCCCTTTGCTCCTGGTTCGGACCCCTGCTCCACGTGTACGCTTGCCCGCTTTACCGAGAGGCTTGGGTAGCTCCTGAGGGATGCGGATGACTTCCTTGATCTGGGGAACAAGAATTACGCCAGAATCACGCCGCCCATAGACAACTTTCTCTTGCCGCCACCACTCCAAGGGCTTGAAACGGTGGCGTCGCCCGCGTCGCACCCCTTCTGGGGTAGGAGAACCTGCAATTATCTGAGTCAAGAACACATACACCAGCGACGTAATACGCACGCTCTACAGGAGGTTTGGTAACACGTTTTTCTGCTCGCGGCTTTTTGATTGGCTCTTTCCTCGGCTTCTTTGGTGGTGGAGCATTATCTTCCTCATCCTGTGCATTCTCCGCCTCTTCAAGACCCTGTGCGATATCATCCTCTAACCCGTTTGCATCGTGTGGTTCAGGATTTAATTGTTCGTCTTCTTCCTCCACCGGATCTGCTCTCCGCTTGCCCTTGTCAACCTTCTTAGACTGTGCAACGACTGCTTGCTCCTCTTCTGCAACCTCTCTCTCCTCTTCTGCATCCACCGGACTGACTTCAGGGGATCGTGACCTCGGTGGACTATCGTTGGGCTGTGGAGGTTCAAAGTCGTCAAACGTTCCAGAGTTTGCATAATCGAAATCGGGATCAGGTGTTGGTTCGCGGGCGGTATGCGATTTTGAGAGGGCCGATGGACCTCGGCCATTGGTCGTCGACGGTCGCAGAGATAGATGCGACTTGGGAGAGGGAATTTGATCATAATCGATTTCGGATCCTCGTAAAGAGCGGGAAATAATAGGTCGCCTCGAGCTATCGGGAGCATACACGGGGTTCCTGTTGGTAAAGTAAGCCATGGGACTTCCTTGATTGCCTGTGGGACTTGAACGTGAGCTTGGTACACTGAGGCTGATCTACTGCCACTCACTCTCATCCAACTCCATGGACATCTCGCCGTCTTCGTCTACTTCTGCGACGGGAGGGGCGATAGATATACGTTTCTTCCTGGACTTGATGCGTGGAGGTGTTCGATTGTCGGCTTGCTTTATGACCTGCTCAAAGGGCTCGAACTCGTCCGAGTTTCTGTCGACATAGGCGACAGCCATCCCGGTTTTCTTGCCACGAGCGAGATCATCGGCGCGGAAGGGGATGTGTTGCCTCGGAGGGCCTCTTCGTGTCCCGAGAGAGGACTTTCTGCGAGCGGTGGACTCTGCGGGCATTGTTGGCTGTCTTGGTCGTCGTCGTCGTCGGTGGCGGCGCGCTCGAGTCGGGGACGAGGTTGGACAATGGCCGTGGGAAAACAAACAAGGCGGGACGCGTTAATGAGTCACGTTATGTTATGTCACGCGAAATTGTCACGGTAAATGAGTACATGAAGACTATGGAGGAGGCGAGCGCGCCATGGCTGTCTTGAGTAGAGAAAGCGTCGTCCCATGGCGCTTGTTCTTCTTCCTTACCCCCGCCTTGCTCACCGCAGCTTGCGTCGTCAGCTCCTGAACACTATGTGGCAGCTCTGCTGCAATGTACGCGGCAGACCCGGGCGGATGTGGATTGCTCCGGAAATGCGACTGCTCGTCCCAAACCCTCAAGTCCATCACCAGTCTTGCCGCCTTCAACCCCTGCCTATCTCCTACGACGACGGGCCGGTTCTTAAGGGCCACCTTCTGAGGCCTGATCATGACCTCTCCGGTGTGGTTGGGGTCATCCCAGACCACAGGTCGTGTCAACCCAGCGTGCTTCCTCTGCACACGACCAGCCATCCCTGCGAACGATGCCACGTAGCCCAACAAGCTTTTGTCCTTGCTTCTGTCATCATCCGCCAAACGACCCTTGCGTTCCTTCGTCATCAAAAAGGTCTGGAGCGGTGAATATTGGGCATAGCTCAAGCCGCCGGAGCTGTGGGGCAGGTGCTCGATCTCCCGACTGCGCGGGTTGGACCGGCGCTGTTGTGAGAACTGAGTGGCGATTAAATCGTGCCATGGAGTAGATGGCTTGTTCAGGTTGCCGAGCTGGTAGGAGGTCACGTCGTCGACGTGCTCACGAGCTGCCCGCTGCTTGAGGAAGGTATCCCGGCATGCGCGTATTTTATTGAGATACTCTGCGAACTCCTTGCGCGTCATGGTTTCGAGATTGGGAAGGTACGGCTGCCGCAAATGTTCAGGACTCTGTGTTTGGGGAATATAATCGGAATCGACAATGTTCTCCTCTGCTGAATCCTCTCCGAACCACAGCTTCTGGGGAGTTACTTTGAGCTCGTCCCAGTTCTTGATCCACAACCCTTGTGGTTCTGCAGAATTCCATTCCGTTTGGTACTCGGGGGTATCGACGTTCTTTACGGTGATGTAGGCTCCGCGGCGACGGAGCGGGAGGGGGCGTTTGAAGCCCCAATTACCACGGTGGGCATCACCGCCGTGGGTGGTGTAGACTTGGCTGATGCGAGGGTCGAAAGAGGAGAACTTGGAGTGCTTGAGGAGCGTCCCAAAGGTCGACCGGGTCAACGCTGAACAAGGCATCTGTAAAACAACGGCATCCTCCTCTCTCATTTTTTGGGTGGGCGCCGGCATCTTCCGGGCGGATACATAAACGAGTGCACGCGACGAGTTCAACACGAAACCACGACGTCCAAATTACTGTTTATCCTCCTGCACATGCAAACGTCAAGGATGGATGGTCCAGACAAACGTCGGAGACGAATGCTTTAGGGTCGTCTCAAAAACAGTCTTTGCTGATGTTCCTCCCATTGGTCGAGGAATCAGGACGCAGGATCACCTGGAGATGTCCACAGCGTTTATTTATCTCTCATGCTTGCAGTATGATATGTAGCAGTACAACGCTAATAGTGAGTTTCTGTTCTGCCCAACGAGCGTGTCGTCTCAGTCTCTGAAAGCCATACAGGTGGTGAGTATTTGTAGTCAGTCATCTCAGGGTCCCCTACTTTCTTCCCGCGGAAGATGGTTTTTCAACGCGACCTTGACATGTGAGTATTTTTTTTTATTGCCTTTAGGCAAAATTTCGACCGAACACCGAGGATGAATATCCTGGTAAAAGAACACATCCCGCCCGCGAGGGTCCCTCTCTAGCTGAGGGTGTCGTCCGAGGTTCTTACGGAGCCAGCGGCAGTTGGAGGTGGATGGGGAGTTAAAGGCGAGGCTGAGGTGTTCCGTAGTCACTGATCTGCCTTCCCTCCCAGCATTGCCTCTGGGCTGACATCTTTCTTTCCTAGCGACGCCGTCAACGCGACCCACTGGCCTTGGATCTGATGGACAATGTATACTGTACATAGAGATGTGAACTACGTTTGATTGAAATGTAGAAGATCACGATATTTGGTTGACGCTGGAAACCTGCCAAGACTTGCCGAGTGGCGGGTACTAGTCGAGATTTTCGTCATTTGTTTCGTTCTTTTTCGCGCGCATACTCTGCGCTCCCCCATCCAAAAACCAACACACGTCTACGACTCGTTTAGTCCATCATCGTTCGTATTCGTGTCCGGTTCTGCCCTCGTTCTTTTTCTTTTCTTTTTATTTGACCGCCGAATAGAACTTTTTTTAGTCTTTACGGCTCCAAACATTCTCATCATCCCACCCTGTGGATTTCATCGCCTTCCTCTGTCAGCAGCATTGCCGGACCGCGTCTTTGGGAGGTAGGCGTCTGTTGTTCCTTCTACACCAGCTAAATTGACCATTACTGCGCCAGTCATCCTTCGAACCGAAAGTGAATTATCTCTTCCCCCCAACGTGATCCGTATTGAACTCAGATCCCCCAGTGCTTTCTCATTCAAATGACATATACCACCGCGCCTACCCATCTGTTCGTTCCGTACCTTCATCCTCTAATATCTCAGCCGCGTCCTTGCCCAGTCCGCGTCTAGCACCACTCCTCCCACCCGCCGTCCTTGAGAACTTGTCAACGAAATCGTCAGGTCTCCTACTCAACCAGGCTCCTGTCGACGTATCACCTGAGGTTCGTACAGGGTCCAAAGAAGCAACTTTATGCGGAATGCCCTTGAAATATGTATCGTGAGTGCCATCCGTGCTCATAGTCACCTCGCTAAAAATCTTGTCCCTCCCAAGGCTTGTTACCCTTGCTGTGCAGAATGCGTCATTGTCCATAGTGATGCACTATTCACGGATTTCCACCCCACCCCATCTATCATACTCTCCAGCCTCAGCCGTCCTGTTGGGGGAGATTTTAAAGGGCACGATATCCTTCTTGATCGCACTGTGGAGGGCCAAGGATGCAGATCTACCTTCACCTTCTCGCAGGCCTTTCTCGAGTTTTGTCTATTCGCTTGCTCCCTGGTCCGCTCCCTTCCGTCAGGTATGCAGCGAGGTCTTCAGCACCGATTGTTGGAAGCTCTCGATTCCTGCCCTACTTTACGTCGTGCAGAACTCCCTCCAGTTCGTTGCCATCGGGAACTTGCCTGTCGCCTCGTTCCAAGTTGCATATCAGATGAAGATTCTGACCACTGCTGCATTCTCTGTTGCACTTCTCCGAAGAAAGCTCTCGTCGACAAAGTGGCTCTCATTGTTCTTCCTGGCCATCGGCGTTGGCATCGTTCAAGTCCAAACTTCCACCTCGAACACCGGACCCAGAGAAATTCGTGTAGGCAGTGCTCACGACGCAGCACCACTACATGTTCATATCATGAGCCCACTCAAAGGTTTTGGTGCCGTCACAGCCGCTTGCTTCACATCTGGTCTAGCCGGTGTGTACTTTGAGATGGTTCTCAAGAACTCGAAGGCCGATCTATGGGTACGGAATGTCCAGCTGTCTTTGTTTTCCCTCCCACCGGCAATCGTACCCATCTTGTACGCCCCTCAGTTCCCCACATCCGACGGTCTCATTAGTTACATCTTCCGCAACTTTGGTGGTTGGGCGTGGGCTACCGTAGTTACCCAGGTCTTTGGTGGCCTGGTCACGGCAGTTGTCATCAAATATTCGGACAATATTCTCAAAGGCTTTGCCACGTCCATCTCCATCATCCTTTCCTTCCTTGCGTCAGTGGTGCTTTTCGACTTTCATGTCACGCTCTCGTTTATCATTGGAGCTTCTACTGTGCTTGCCGCTACGGCAATGTACAACCAACCACCATCCAAAGAGCCTCACATTGCCACTTCCTCGGGGAGTAAATCACCCTTTCATGATCTGTCCCTCGGGAAAAAGGACCCTATCATTGGGGAATTTTCCACCAAGAAGCCATCGCCGTTTGGGAGCCCTCGAGCCATTGCATCTGCCCTTGGACTGGGGGATAAATCGGGGCCTGTGGTGGAGAAGGAGTACTTTTCAGATATGGAATCCACGTCTCGGTACCTCAACGCGCCTTACGGCTCACCCTTCCCATCGCGCACCCCCACTCCCCGACCAGAGGAGCGACTGTGATCTGCCATGGACACCGAACAATCGAACTCTTTACCATACGACTTCTAACGTGATGACCAGATATACCCGCGTTTTCTATTAGACGTTTGCAAGCCTATCTACAGCTATTGCTCGGCAACTACCCCCCATGTTGCGTAGTATCAACTCAATCCCAAGCAAGCGAAATTTATTTCACTTATATAACGTTGTTAACGCCCTCCACGGTCTCCTATAGCTTTGCATCAAATCCCTTTTTCACTGTGGTCATACCTGTTGGGGTATCCTCGTGTGTCCTTCTGTTTCATTCGTGTGTGCATTCTCCGTTCTTTCTTGGTTTTATTCCCCCTCAACTTTTCCACCTTTACTTGATGCATGGGACAGAGAACTACCCCCGTTATTTCGACGCACGAGTACCAGTAGGCGTTTGATGATATCCTTCCTAGAGTACGACGTTCGCTGGCATTTTAGTCCGGTGCTAGTTGTAATATCCTTTTACCTTGGACCAAAAAAATAAACCCAACCGAGCCGTGCTGTGATGTGCACAGTCGAGTGATTAGGACGGTGATGAGCACTGCCACCGATACACCGACTATGCAGAGCAACGACCTGTACAACGGGCGGGAGGCAGAGGTGATAGCCCAAGTATGTACTCCTGTCTCCTACATCGCATCGTCTTCCTGAGATCACCCTAGTTCAACGATGGCTATTCATATTCTAAAACAAAACTAGACGCGAGTCTTCGCGAGTTGGTGCTAGACCGCAAGTCGGTCAAGTCAGTCAAAGGCCAAGTAGCGGTGAAAAAGGACGACGTGGACCTGATCGTGCGTGTATTCGATATCGACGCAAAACGGATGTCTGACTGCGTCCCCGTCAGGTCAAGGAGTTTGACATGTCTCAAGCCCAGGCGGAGAAGGCGCTCTCTGAAAACGGAGGTGATCTTGATAGGACTCTGCGCGCGCTGGTCGCCAGCTAGTTGCGTTGGACGACGACCTTGTATCGTACGCTCATTGTATTCTATCGCAAACGTTGTCTGTGCCGTCGTTGCTCGCATACCACGTGGAGTGTAAGCTCGAGTTGGCCAGTACTAGTAGACCGACGTGCTTGAAACAGTCGTCGACGATGCGTGCGGGTGGTGTGGAGTCGATGGGTATGCGATCCGACGACCATACCGCGCAAACGCGCACGTTCGCTCTCTCTCAGTGCACGACTCGGACGCTACAGTAGTACCAATCAGGCCACCACCATCATGTCGATCGACCTCGAATGGCATAAACTCGACGTGTCGCTCGCAAAGACGCTCGTCGCCGTCCTCAACAGACAACTCGCCCACACCCAACGCCCGTCCTTCATCGGACCCGTCGACATCACAGGCCTCGACTTTGGTACGAACGCGCCCGACGTCGAGCTCGTCGACCTGCGCGACATTCATCGCGATTTCCTCGAAGACGACGACGATGACGACCGTTCGGACGCCGACGCGTCCGAGCCGGACAATGTCAAGGTCACT
>QGOI01000015.1:0-10415 GCA_003313885.1 Boletus sp. MG55 | reverse complement strand
CGCCCATCGAAGGTCGGATGATAGAAGTCGGAGGTGTTTGACCTCCGATGTCAGCTGCCAGACTAGGCCGCGTTTGTTTTTCAATCTTTTCCCGCAACGCGTTTAGGCGAAGGAAGCAGAGTCAACCCAATATCCCTCTTCGGGAAATATGGCGTCATGTCGGTGGTTTGCAGCTTCCGTCATGACCACGTACATCAGGTTTGTTTGTGAATGGGTCTCGCACAAACCTTCACCGCGATCATTGAGTACCTCAGTACTGCGTCTTGCGACAGGTTTGTGAAGGTTCAACGCCACCGTCGTCCCAAAAGCGGCAACAAGTCAGTCCCTTTCTCAGATAGGCTGACAAACGAGCCCTAGGCCAGAATGACTTCTGACAGGTGATTCTCTGCAGCAATCTTGACAGAGATTGGTCCACTAGGAACGCTTGCTGAAGGGGTCTGTAATACGATACTAAGTGCATCAAATATCGTCGTAGTGAGTTCAAGCTCTTCAATCCAGGCTTATCTCATATGAGCGTCAATTTCTCGTTTACTTCTTTGGCTATCATTTCCGCTCTTGCGTTGGAACACACCTGCAGAGACCGTGGAAGAATCACACTACTATCTACAACTTTGGATTAACGTCAATGTTGGTATCTTTTTCCTATTCTCTCCGATCAGCCCTTAATTATGGTAGCACGAGTCGCCTACTGCGAGCATGCTTAGACATCCATCGTTCTCTTTGCAAGAACCATTTGGGGACATGGAATATAAAGATGAGGGCTTATGGTGGAATGTACCCCAATATCCGTACCAACCGCTTCAACCGCCCTTGATCATGCCTCCGCCCGAAGTCTCGTATGCCATAACCTTGGGACAATCACTGACATTCCCGTTCAGCGGAAAAACAGCGAAAAATAAGTTCATGAAGGGTGCGATGTCCGAACGCCTCTCAAATTTTTCACCTTATGATCCGATGGAGCGTGGTCGTCCCACCGAGGAGCTTGTTCGCCTCTACGAAACTTGGGCGATGGGAGAAATAGGTACGGCACCGTCAGTAACGATTACAATTCCTGAATTGTCTTCGCAGGGATAATAGTCACTGGTAATATTCAGATAAAAAAGGATCACCTAGAAGCTTCAGGTATGGTCACCGTTCCATCCGACATCATCCTCTTTCGTTTCAATAATGTCCTAGGAAACGCGATTATTGACCGGGATCTACCTCGAAATTACCTTGCGAGTTACAAGGAGGTAGCAAGGGCTGCAAAATCGCACGGGAGCCTCGTTCTTGGGCAGCTCAGTCACCCAGGCCGACAAGTTTCCATCACAATACAACCATACCCAGAGTCATCATCGGATATAGAACACCCATCTACTTCCGGCGTGTTGTTCGCAAGACCAACGCCCTTAACCAAAGATGGAATCAGGGATATTGTCAGGCGATTCGCATACGCAGCCTCGTTTTTGCGGAAAGCAGGATTTGACGGAGTCCAGGTGGAGTAATCTTATTCTCTATGCGAAGCTACACTAATTTTCTGGCAGATTCATGCTGCGCATGGTTACCTGATCCACCAGTTTCTGTCTCAAAGGACCAACAACAGAACGGATGAATACGGCGGAAGTCTCGAAAACCGCACGCGGATATTACGCGAGATCATCACCGAAATCAGACGGGTAGTGAATGATCCGACATTCCTCATTTCTGTCAAAATCAACTGTGAAGATTATATACCCAATGGGATTAGCGAAGATGAGTCAATCATGACAGCAAAAATGCTGGAGGCTGCTGCTGTCGACTTGATTGAAGTCAGTGGACGGACCTACGAGCCAGGGCAGCAACCTGTTCAGCATAAAGTGAGCCTGGTCTCGTTCATGCGAATAATCACCACCTCATGGGTACTCATACCAGACTCTTTTTTCTGCTGCACGGGAAGCATACTTCATCGATTTCGCAGATCGGCTCAGGCCGCATTTGATACAATCGAAGATTGCTGTTACTGGAGGCTTCAGGACAACACAGGCCATGGCAGAAGCAATAAATTTGGGTTCCACGGACGGTCAGTTCGATGGATCATTTTCCCAATCCGTCACTGATGTTTGATGCTTTCGAATCATAGTCATTGGAATTGCACGACCCTTGACTGCAGAACCCTTCCTGGTGAAGGATATTCTGCGCGGGACCAAGCTACGAGCCAAATCAGACAAGTTTCCCCCTATCCAGCTATTGCAGGTCAGTCAGTTGGCTCTACATTTCTTGTCCGTGATAACTAAAACCACACAGATTGCTGCATCAGCGTCCCAAATTGCTGAGATCGGGAATGGCGAAGACATCACTGACTTTGAGAGCACTTTCAATGTATCAAGATTTATTGCCAGGATGCTGAAGGAAATACCCGCATCAGTGTCCGAGCTGCTTTCAGTTCACAATCCTAGTACGTTGTA
The DNA here is from genome assembly GCA_003313885.1 of Boletus sp. MG55. Classification (NCBI taxonomy): domain Eukaryota; kingdom Fungi; phylum Basidiomycota; class Agaricomycetes; order Boletales; family Boletaceae; genus Boletus; species Boletus sp. MG55. Next base: position 7,992 of record QGOI01000015.1, on the reverse strand, counting down.
AACCCGTCAATTCCCTTTTCCACCTGAATTGCCTCGCTCAAAACTCTCATGCACTGATGTACATCTTGTAAAATACTGGATGTTAACTGACAATACACTAGTATTCTTCCTCTGGTCCGGGGCAGAGCGCCATCATATTGAAGTTGATACTCTTCGCTTGCGATACATAGAATTCCTTCACGTATTTTGCTGTGTCCTGTGTTTTGTGTCAGAATAGACCTTTCTGAAATTTGCGAGGTATGGCCATGCCTTAAGGAGATCGTTGCATTCGCCCCGATCAATCGGTCCAATTCGACCCCCGTCCAATTCAATCAAACGCCACCGTTGCGTTGGATCTTTGGTGGGCTCCGCGGCTGGAGCCTTGACAAAGCATGTAAAATGCAAATAAGTGTCTAGGTCTTGAGGCACTGCGGTTTGACCGGAGGATGCTGCGGATTCGTGTATCTTCTCGAACAACGGTGTTGTTTCTAGCAACTTTGCACGTTCCTCTGGAGTCTTGCCTAGGTACCGATCGGTATATGACGTGAGCAAATGTGGAGAAGCAGCATACCCTTGCATTCTTCGATGAATTTAGCGAGGGGGCTCCCAGGAGTGAACGCCACGTCCGTCTGCGCGATTCTCAGAGTATGAACGGCAACAACGAAACGCCGTGATACTGACGTTAGCCAGGCTGTGGATCAAACCCATTGTTCCGCAGGCATTGGAGATCTTCCGATCCTTGGCGTCAGTTACCATCTCAGGGCGAGTACGACAAACGTGTACCGTTTGCTTCATCCACAACACCCCTGGATCAATAAGTTCCTGCCCGCTAGTTTGGATCTTGGTGTCCTCTTCCTTTCGCTTGGCGGAAATAACGCCTGCGCAAGGGAAGAGAAGTGCAACTGCTTTGACCCCTGAGGGCACCATATCGAGGAGCTATGAGCCGATGTTTGCAAGGACAGCATTAATCAACAGCGATGGTCTGACGGCGTACCTCGTCATCCAGTCCGAAGACATCTTGGAAGTGGGCCTGATCCTTTGGTAGACCGGCTGCATATGCCCACTACGAGATGTGCAACAGCCGCTGGTTGAGCTACGCTGGATCGATGGTTCCGAATTGCTCACGTACGGAATTAAATACCTGATTCAGATGATCTTGCATTAATAAGGGGCTACTACAGGTCATGTAAGTATTACCTCTGGGTTGCTTTCAAGAGGGATCCAACGCGAAGGGGCCATGAAGACGATGCCAACTAGCTAGTACGTTGTTGATGCTTGTGAGATATGTAGATCAGTACTAGTGTGACTCCTTATCAAGGTCACGTGTAATTACGCTAGGGGGTTTAGATCAGGTGACTTCATGACAGCTCTCATCCTGCCACTTCCGCAAATCTACTCGCATTCATATTGGATAGCACGCTCATAGTCACAAATCTCCAAACCCCAGTCAACCGTTTAACAAGCTCTTCCAAGTCACCCATTAAGCATGGTATTTGCACGTTAATAGCTGTGCGAAAAATAGCAGAACGAGATTTGTGCGGCAACCAAATCACGACCAGACGTCCGGAAGCTTGCTGTTTCCCCGGGTCTGTGCATATAGCATTGTGATGCCATTGCCAAGCTTCACTAGCACTCCTAAATAGTGCAATCATTCATGGATTCGAGCTCACGACGGAACGAAGTATCTGTCCCATATTACGATGGTATGTGCTAGATCGATGGTCGAGAAGCCGTCTTATTGATTTAGGGAAGTAATCGTTGTTGGCGGCAGCATCGCAGGTTGCGCGACTGCGTTCTCAACCCGAGACTTCCATTTTGATGTTGGACGATTGTGATACCACTGCCTTCAAGGTAGTTCTTCCTTCCATCTTTCATGAATCATGTCGACGATGATACAGATCAGAGAGCCCTTGCCTGCCGTCGCGAAGCAGGTACTTGCGGGGTTTTGCCCTCGGGTACTCTCTGAGGATAACCTCTGCGGGGGACGGTGTGTTCGTCAAATGCACGGGCAATGCTTCCTGCTGGGACTGTCCATCTCTGGAAGAAACCTATACGATAACCAACCTGTTCGGCATGGGATGGCACCTCGACCGAGCAATATTTGATCAAATCGTCCGCGAGTCCATGATCGATGTATCCCAGAACAGGATTACGCTCGTGAAAAGCTCTTTCGAGGACGTGGGGTGGTAATGGATGGCTCGTGTTGACTAGTAGCCATCTTAAAGACTCGAGTGTGATCTATGGCTGCAGGTGGTTGATCGACCCTTCGGATCGAAATGCCGCGGTTACCCCGGCTTGCCCGAGGTGTGAACAATCACCTGGTGGGGGCTCCGTATGCACTGACGGCGAGCCATGATAGCTGGGATCAAGGACGATCAAGGAGACAGTCTACTCGCGTTATATGCCGTCTTCGTCAGACCATTGGTTCACAATGATGCATGGTGATTGCCGTACCCTGAGAGTCGAAGCGTGCGAATCTGGTTCAACGCTCTCGGGCTCCGCTTCCCGGAAACCGTCGCATCAAATATTCAAGCCTACCACACTAACGACACCGATTCCACTGTTCATGATATGTACGACAACTGGACGGATTCATGAACCTTCTTCACTATTCGACAATACATATTTCACGCCTCATTTCTAAGAGTGAATACAACATTTATGTCAAGTTAAAGCTCGGCACCTTGGCTTCCTCGACTCGTACCGCGCCAGTATCTAGCATTGTCGCGGGCTCAAGCTCAAGCGCTCAAGGCCGTGCAGTTGGAGATGCTGCACTGGCGTTCGATCCTTCATCATCCCCAAGGCATGATAACAGCCTTGAAGATTGGTGCCACCCTGGGTAATATCATTACCTGGGACGTGGTCACCGAGTCGGACGAGGATGGTTTGGCGGCTGTTCCCAAGCTTTATTCGCAGGTTTGGACCGAGTACACCAAGGAAAAGCGTTACATTTACACCAAGGGTTGATTCGATGGTGATTTCTGGAAATCGAAATGACTAATGGGTTACCTATATGGACAAGTAGGGTAGGGACCAAGATGAATCTTTCCACTGTAATGATATCTACGTGATAATCTTCATCCAGAGATCCGAGAGGTACAGTACCTGGCACGATCATTCGCCAATTTTCGGCACTGCCGTCTCCGAGTCCGTGATCTTCTTCCGCTTGTGCAATGTCTACCAGCCTCGCCGCATCAGAATTTGATAGAACTATGTGCGAGTGTCGAATTTGAATGAATGAGACGGCGTGCAGTGCTGCTGCTTAGTACCAATGGTCTTCGTAATGGTTGGAAAGTTCATTTGTGGAACAACACGAGTACAAACAACGGTTACGAGTGACTAGAAAATCTAGAATAGCTTAGCAAACCAAAACGGCATACCTCATACGAAATCAATGAGTTTGAAGAAAAGGTGAGCGCTCCGGTCGAGTTGCTGTTGCTGTACTGAAAAATTCTCGGTCAGTAAACTCGACCTTCTGGTCCGAGTACGTTACTCGAATCCGATTCCTCCTCCACCATGTCCTCCAAAATTACTCGAGATTCCTACGAATCCAATGCGCTATGCGCGTCCAGACTTCCTGAACGCCATTGCAAACGATACACCGTTGCCCATGATTGTAGACGCGGAATGTGGGATGCCACTGGACCTTGGACGATGGGAGTGCTTGTGGGACGACAATGTGGATGACTCTGGTCCGTGGAACACCCGATTGCACAAACTACCGTACTCATACCCTCTTCAGCCTTGAACCCAGGCGCAGAGAATCTCCCCTCATTGGATCCTAAAGATCGCTTTCTCCTCGGTGACCCGTCAGCAAATTCCGCCCCATATACAAATGGAGCTGCTCCTGCGTCAGGTTCCGGTACATCCTCACCTCTACCGGCCCATGTACCATGGCTACGAAAGACCGAATATCTCAGCAGAGAAGGCGTGCAACGCACCTCATCTCTCCAAGAAATGTACACTCTCTCACTTCCATGCGCGTTTGGTGTATTTGCTAACTCATCCTAATTTTGTGATAGAAAACCACTCCCGCAGCATATTGACGTTTCTCGCTCCGCCCAGCTACGAGACATAGAGGCATCATTTACTGCATGCAATGATTCCTCCCAATTTGATCTTTCGACCCTCCGTCATCCGAACAAGCAGGGCATCGCAGCTGTCGAATCGTTCGAGATATTTCCAGACGCTGATATTTGGGCGAACGCGTATGATTTGTTCAGATTTAGCGAGCGGCCTGGTGAGAGGCCGATTGATGTCAGTCGTGGTTGTCTTTTCCACCAATAGTCTCTAATCGCTTTCAACACAGGTGGAAGATCCCCGGCTGGATTGCGCTATTTTGCGACCCATGGAATCTGATGGCGATCACTTCTTGGCTTGCTACCTCACCAAAGACGACGAATCTGCGCTGGAGTTTAAAGAACGACGCAGACATGGTGCGACCTCAGCACTGGAGGAGGAGGAGCCTAAAGTACGTATCTCGTTTTGTGCTGCACAAAACTTTGGATCCCCACCCGAACCAAACAGACATCCGCATTCTACTTCTTGCGTGACTATGAAACCGTCAAGATCGAGCAGGAAGTGCCCAACGAATTCCTCCTGGTGATTGACAATGGAGACACTCAACGGAATGTCTCCGGTAGCGGGGAAGAACGTGTTAAAGGTGTATATTACAAGAACATCGAACGGAAGATGACTCTCAAGAAGAAGCGAACGAACGTGAGTGACCACTGCAGCTATCTGTACCTGAAGCTTATCGCGATCTTCGCAGGCCATGGAGGCCTATGCGGACAAGTGGCAAGTGGTACACATCTCACATGTGCCAATGAGCAAAGAGGAACTGGACGAGCGAGAAGAGCTCCTTGCAGAAGTTACCGACCCCGCGTTCTTGCTCAACCGAGATGACGTAGACGCAGATGGTGAAATTGATGTCGATGCTTTAGGGCATCAGGCACCTACAGGGGCCATTGGTGAAAGGGCAGACGTCATGGCCGATATATTCTGATATCCGATTTGTTGTACTCAGTTTCCTTTCGCGAAGACAACCTTTTCCGAGATTGCGCAACGAGAGGGAACCTGGAAATGGTAATGCAACGTTGGCATTCCAGCAACAGGATAGGAGACACCGCAAGGTAAACTGATGTCGATGAACCCCAATGATTCATCACGATCATGAACGAGTCGGCAGCCGGCCCATGTGTCCGACGAATTCGCTGAGGTTGAAAACCCTCGCTGAGCGAACCTGCCCGCCGTTAGCTCCTGGAATTTCGTCCATAGGTTCACGTAAATAGTAACTTTGCTAGATACACCCACATTTCGATTCGACCACTGACAGGCACTGCTCGGACTTATGTACCCAAAGTTAGGTACATATGAATCGATAGCTCGTGATTTCCGGGCGTCTCACGTGCTGACCGATGATCGATTCATGATCGATGAGTATTTCTCCCGATCGGAAGTAAATGCTATTCCGGTCATTTGTTCATCGGCAAGCACTCATGTACGATGAGTCGGACCACTGAGTTAGTCGCTAACCGGGGGCAGAAAATTGATCGATCTGAAATTAATCGTGTCGAACCCGGGGTCGCTTATCATTGACAGGCGGTTAGGTATCGGTATCGGAGGTCAATGCTTCCGTCGAACATGGAGAGTTGAGCTGTGTATAATTATGCACCATCGGCACTAGGCAGTCGTATGCTTGCCGGGCAGGGGGGCCCGACCATGCTTTGTAATAGATTTCTGTGCTGCTCGGACACTCGCCCGTGACGTAGGAAGAGATTTCTCAGGCCACGGCTCCAGATCGATTGACAGGTGACCAGGACTGTTCGTCAGTTTTTTTTAGCACGTACAGCGATAACAAGGTGACCATCTTTGCTTTTCACAAGGACCCAGCTGTGGATAGAGTGTTAGAATGATTCAGCTCAGTGAGATATGATGCATGACGTATAATGAGTAGTACCTCCCAGTGCACTCATCCCAATATGAGAAAATCCGTGGGATAATGAGGTGCTTTTCGAGTCGCTCACACGCACCCATCTCTTTGAAGTAGTAAGGCTGTAGTTAAGGAATCGGGTCGCAATGCGGCGTGTCTGGCAAAGAAGGGTGACGTAAAGGAGATAAGCACCACGTTTGTTGGGGGAAGTAGAGCGACCGTTGAACTTACGTCGCCTCTGAGAGTGACTGTGAGGGTACAAACTCCATTTGGTGCAACACCAATTTGCAGCCAGCAGAGTAAATAATCACATTCCCAGACATTTGTTTGTGCCTGCCCGTTCGGCTTACTTCCCCATCTCCGTTTGGCACGGTTTGCGTGACTCCTACGGAATATAAGTATGATAAGTTCTTCATTTGACCGTTGTGCATCTAAATATGGGCTGCACAAACAGTCAGCCTGGAAGACCTGCGATATCCACACTAGGTCGTTCCAAGACCAGAGCGGAACCGGTTAGTGCGAGCTCCGGGGATGACGGGTATGAGACGGATCCTCACTTGCGTGGAATGCTCGCGTGCACGGCACTGGAGATAATCGCAGCCGGGGTCCGGAGTGTTCGAGGTCTGGTCTCTTCGCAGTCAGAGAAACGCCGAACTGCACGTCGAGCGCATGTTTGCCACAGTGATGGACTTGCTAGTTCGACGGATCCGAGGTACCGCGTCTTAAGCTCCGCTTATATTTGTGGGATCAATTAGGTTGCCCTTTCACAGGCGGAAATACTTCGTCCTGGATTTTTTCGAAACGAATATTCGCTCCTTCGGTATACATATACCGTCACTGAATTCGACATGTCCCTAGTTTCCCTCCCCCCAATTCCACCGACATGACCAACTCAACCGAAGGTATAAACTTTCGCCGTCGTATCATCAACGACATCCTCCGTGTCATAGTGTCCCCCCCCTTGATATTGGCAGCTTTGGCACACCTCTTTCACGTCCAGCTCGGATGGTGGTCAGTACCGGCCTACCTGCTATCTATGCTCCTGGCAGCTATTGCAAGAGTCCAGCATTCCGAGCTCGTGCAAAAGCGAGAGGCGGCGCAACTCGGTGCAAGACTCATTCCTCGCGTTGTTGGGAAGTGGCCAGGGAACATTGATGTCATGCTCAAAATGAAGAAAGCGTTGGCGTCCAGCTACCTTTACAACCCTTATCTGGAGCTCTTCGAAGAGTATCAATGCACTACTCTAAATACTCGTTTCTTGTGGATGGACAACGTGAGTATGGTGTCCCGTCATGCATACGGCGTTTGGTACATCTGGCATGGGTACAACACAGATAATATCCATGGACGAGGAGCACACCAAATATGTCCTAGCGACAGGGTTCAATCATTTCTGGCGCGGAACCGCTCAACGAGAGCGGATGTAAGCTGTTGTGCGTCTTCGGTACTCGCACTTCCCTCACGCTCTTGCAGGGAAAACTTTTTGGGAGATGGAATCTTCAACCGCGATGACCAGGCAAGTATCCGTTTCGACTCTTGACGCAACGAGCATTCATTCATTCAGCAGATATGGAAATCAGTACGTATCATACATACCGAGTGAAACGACGCTCAAGGTCCGTTGAAGCACCGCGCGCTCGCACGTCCGTTCTTTGCGCGAGACAGAATCTCAGATTTCGAGCTGTTCGACAAGTATTCCAGTCGGACCCTCTCAATATTGTCAGATCTGGCAGCTGCAGATCAACCTTGCGATGTGCAGGACCTTTATGCTCGCTTCACCATCGATGCTGCGTCAGAGTTCTTGTTCGGGAAAAACTTGGATACATTGTCAGGACAACTCCCGACAACAGATTCAACCTGCCTAGGCGAACGTGGTTCCTCGACAGACGATGCTTGGGGGACATTTGCAAAGGCATTCGAGGCAGTGCAACAAATTATAACTATCCGTGCCCGGACGGGAATCATATGGCCCGTATTTGAACTCCTTGATGACAAGACGGCTCCCTACGTGGAGACTATCAGACAGTGGGTTGACCCACTTGTTCGCCAGACTCTGGAAGAGAAGACTGCGTGCAAGCAAG
>QGOI01000014.1:0-57624 GCA_003313885.1 Boletus sp. MG55 | reverse complement strand
AGCTCAAAAACCCTTTCCATGACATGGCTGTTTTGAAATGGTCATATCTTAATAGCATGTGAACCAAATCACATGACCCAGAGGCGGTTTTGTAGCCAAGAGTCAGTACTATTTATAACTCCTGCAAAGCTAAGCGAAATTCCCATGGTGTTTGGCGGTGCGCTTCGCGCACCGCTGGCAGGGGTTAGCATGGAAAGGGTTTTTGAGGTCACTGTATGAAGGTGGAGGCACAACTTTTGAGAGGGTAGGATCTTTGTTAGTCCAATGTTGTTTTGGTCCTCTTTTCTGCAGGGAACAACATTTGTTATTCTGATGCTTCACCATTTATGCTTTGGCAGGTGAAACAGGGTAATTATAGTACTGGCATTAACATCAGCATAAAATAAGGAGAAATTGCCACTAACTCATGATAATAACCATGTTGAAGTGGTACTTATGCAAAGCATGCAACTTGGGGGCTAATAAAGGTCATTAGTCTATTGTGACATATATGACCATAGGGGGAAACAGCACCTTACCACTTATGTTCTGCTTATTCAAGCCTGCAAAAATAAGGGTGGATTGCCAAGGTGGCAAAGCTTTGTACTACCTTGATCATTTGTATAAGTTGTTGTAGTACATCAGCATGAAATATGAAGATACCTACCTACTTTGACTATCACAATCTCTTCACCATGGTTGTTACAGTTTTTCTCCTTCATCATCATATCCTCCTCCTTTCTTTTCATGCTTCTATGCAGACTTGGAGAGGAACCCTCTCCCATGCTAACCATAGCACTCTTCTTGTCACTGGCCTGACTGCCTTCTTCTTTACGCAGCTATTTTCCTAGCCAGGTGACCCTTATCTCTTTATCTCTGTATCTTCTTATCATCGGACTCCCTTATCTCCTATCATCGTTTCTATCACAACGATGATGTTCCCCTTACTTCCATCACATTCCATGTAGTTCAATTCCCTTCTATCATGGTCACGCTGCCTCCAGTATATGTACTTGGTCTCTCCATGTAAACTAGTCTCCATTCTTGATCTACACAATACAAGCATACTATCTGGTTTCACCCTTGGAAGCTTTCGCTTCAATCCTCTGTGTAAAATCCTTAGAAACTCTCTCTCAGTCATTGGTCTCTTCGTGAGTATCACCTGAAGAGACTTCTCCCTTGAGTTCTAGAACTTGTGTATGCCTAGCATAACAAAAGATCAAGAATAACCTTTGTCCCACCTCCTCAGGTGTAGGACCCCCCCATTTTCACCACGAGTCACCACAGAAGTTACAGAGTGAACTCTGAAGACAAAGACAACCTAAGAGATGTCCATATCCCAGAGATCCCAGCTACCCCCACCCCAGCACCATCGAGACTCTGATCCCATCGTAACCCCCAAGTTGGACCCAACCCAAGTGTCACCCAGCAACAGTATGTCTTCACCCCCACAAACCCAGCAAACCCAGTACCCTCTGTTCCCCTAGGAATCCCAACACCCAACCCACCATCAACCCAACCCACCCCCACCATGACTTCCAGACCAACCGAACTCAAAGCGGCCCTTCCCGCTGATTTCTCTGGAAAGACCACTGATGCACCTCGATGGATCAAAGCCATGAAGGCCTACTTCGCCATCAACTCCGCCCTGTATACCACTGACAATGACAAAGTCATGACCACCCTCAACAAGATGAGTGAAGGAAGAGGCGTCTCCTTCGCAGAAATGTGGTATGACAAAATGGCAGACACCACCATCGCTGCTAAAGACAAAGACTTCAACACTTTCATCAAGGACTTTGACTCCACCTTTTTTCCCTTTGACACCAAGGCCATAGCAAGGACTGATCTCACCAAACTAGTCCAAAAATCCTTTCACCTCCCCGATGGAACCCATGATGACGGATTCCAACAATATATCACTGACTTCCAGAATCTAGCCAGCAAAGCTGGAATGACTGACGACACCACCCTCATCGACATCTTCTCCTTGGGGATTGATGAGAAAATTTCCACCATGATCCTTTCTATGTCACCGGTTCCCACCACTATCTCCGAATGGGTAAATAAAGCAAAGACCTTTCACGCCCAAAGGATGAGAATCCTCGCACTCAAGAAAGGAACCTTCCAACCATCCTTTCACCACACCACTCCTCGCCCCCAGAGAGACCCAAATGCCATGGACATTGATAGCGTCACCCTATCGAAACTCACCCCTGTCGAAAGAGCCAAATGCATCCGAGAAGGAATGTGCTTTTGATGCCGAAAGAAAGGACACAATGCCTCTGATCCAAACTTTCATCCCACCTCTCGATATCCACCCCCTCGACCCCCCAGATCAACTAGCCGTCCCCAGAACATTAGAACCTCTGAGACTGAAACTAAGGAAACTCCCTCTCGCTCTTCATTCAAAGAATCATCCACTCCCTCACCATGAATGGGAAATCCGAGAAAGAGATTCTCTCTGTCCTCAAGGCTTGCTATGAAGACGAGCCTACAGAGGAATTAGCCGAGATCTCTATCCCAGGAGTACAGAAAGCGAAGGATTTTTAAAAAGGGAAGCTGCCTCGATGTCTTCTTCCCTTTCCATCAATCATGTACTTGTAGCACCACGAAACAATAGAACCATGCATATCCCTGTCTCACTACAAGGAAAGACCAAAACCGTCGAAACCACCACCCTCATTGACTCTGGAGCCACCGGAAATTTCCTCGATCCTCGACTCCTAGCCAAAGACAACTTCAACTTGGTAAAATGCCCAGAACCAATCATTGCCTACAACGTTGATGGAACCACTAACCAAAAAGGATCCATACTGTGGAACGCCCACACTACTCTCTCCTCAGGAACACTGTCCGATGACCTGGTAAAACTAATGATCACCTGCCTCAGTCGTCCCCAAATCATCCTGGGAATGCCTTGGCTCCAAAAATGGAATCCTAGGATCGATTGGAAAAACTTCACCCTCGACATTGACCCTCCTACTTGTCTCAAAAACTCCTATGGGACTAACTGGTACAATTATGACGTCGATCAAGAGATCTCTGAACTATTCACCCAAAGATACCCTCATGGAGTCGATGCGTCTCTTCATGAGCACCTCCCCCATGAGGAACATATCAACAAGATCACAATATCCACTAAGATCGCTCAAGCAGAAAAACCTAAGGAAATACCCATCCCTGATTTCTGTAAAGACTTCACCGACATCTTCTCTGAACAAACCCATAGCAAACTCCCACCCCACCGCTCATTCGATCACACTACTGATCTCAAAGATACCTTTGTCCCCAAAATCGCCAAAGTATACCCCTTGAATCCTACTGAATGAATCGCCCTTCAAGCGTTTGTCAATGAACACCTGAAAACCGGATGAATCGTACCCTCCAAATCCCCCCAAGCAGCCCCTTTTTTCTTCGTTGCCAAAAAGGATGGATCTCTTCGTCCCTGCCAGGACTATAGACATCTTAACAGTTATATCATTCGCAATGCTGCCCCCCTTCCCCTCATTCCCGAACTTATCGACGACATGAAAGATGCTTTCTACTTCACCAAGTTCAACATTAGATGGGAATACAACAATATCTGCATCAAAGTCTCAGACCAATGGAAAGTGGCCTTCATCACCCCTCTCGGTCTCTTCGAACCCACAGTTATGTTCTTCAGTTTCTGTAACACCCCCTTTACCTTCCAGACATTCATGAACCATACCTTCACAGACATGATCACTGAATGATGGCTGAAGATCTATATGGACGATCTAGGCATCCACACCACAGGAACCCTTTCCCTCCATCATGAAAGAACTCGATGGGTCCTCCTACGTCTTAGAGAACACGGATTATCTCTCAAATTATCCAAGTGCTCCTTCAACACTCCCACCATGGAGTATCTTGGCATAATTGTAGGCAAAGGCACTGTACGAATGGACCTGGGAAAACTCTCTGCCATCGCTGAATGGAAACCCCCAACCTCAGTGAAAGGCATACGCTCCTTCCTTGGATTTGCCAATTTTTATCGCAAATTCATTCCCAATTATTCCGACGTTGTATCCCCCCTGACCTTTCTCACTCGCAAGGACCAACCTTGGGTCTGGTCCCCCCTCCAACAAAAATCCTTCAACTCCCTCCATGGGATTTTCTCAACTGCCCCTGTCCTTACCCTCCCAGATGTCTCTCATCCCTTCTTCATTATGACTGATGCATCTCTCCTTGCTGTTGGCGCCATCCTCATGCAAAACGACACCAATGGCAACAAACACCCTTGTGCCTACTTCTCCCGCACCCTCGCTCCTGCTGAACGGAACTATGACATCTATGATGATGAACTCCTCGCCGTCATACTCGCTCTTGACGAATGGAAACACTATCTCCAAGGAACCAATCACCCTGTTGCTGTCATCACTGACCACAAAAATCTCTCCTACATACAAGACCCTCGCAAACTTTCCCGCCGCCAAGCCCACTGGGCACTCTTTCTCCAAGATTTTGACATTGAATGGGTCGTCACTCCTGGCGCACAAATGGGATCAGCGGACACTCTTTCACAAAAAGATCTCATTGACACTTCCCTTGATAACCTTGATGCATCCATTGTACCGGACCCTGTCATTATCAACGCCCTTGACATCACCCTTGCCTCTCACATCAAACGCTCCATGTCTTCCGACCCCTTTGTCCTCAAAGCTCTCGCTGCCCTTGATGAAGGTTCCCCCCTGTTCACTCGAGCCTCCCTCTCTGACTGGTCCTATGACAATGGACACCTTTATTTCAAAGGTCACATGTATGTTCCCCCCTCCGCCCGATCTCCCCTCCTCCACAACATCCACACTTCTCTGCTATTGGGTCACATGGGCATCTTCCACACCAAGGTCATCCTAGAATGCAATTTCTGGTGGCCTGGCTTATCGACCTTCGTCAAACATTTCATTGATGGCTGCGCCGTTTGCCAACAGAACAAAGTTAACACTCATCCCACCCATCCTCCTCTCTCCCCGATCCCTTCCTCCTCATCCTTACCCTTCTGCCAATTGTCCGTCGATCTCATCACTGATCTCCCACTCTCTGATGGACATGACTCTGTCCTGGTCATAGTAGACCATGGCCTTACAAAGGGGGTAATTCTCAGTCCTTGCTCCAAAACCATTGATGTGGCCGGAGTTGCCCAACTATTTTTTGATCATGTCTTCAAATGCTTTGGCCTTTATAACTCCATCATCTCTGACAGAGGTCCTCAATTCGTGTCTGCCCTTGCCCTAGAACTAGCTCACTTACTCCGTTATGATATCCGTCTCTCCACCGCCTATCACCCCCAAACTGATGGCCAGACTGAAAGAACCAATCAAGAACTCGAAACCTATCTCCAGATCTTCTGTGCCAACAACCCTAATGCTTGGGCGCAATCCCTATCCGCAGCAGAATTCCATCATAACTCCGCCCCACATAGCTCCACCAAGAAATCCCCATTCTCCCTCCTCTATGGCTATGAACCTCGCTCCTACCCCCCCCTTGGAAAGACCTTTCTCCCTGCCCTTGAAGATTGCTTATCCACCCTTGAATCTTCCAGAAAAGACGCCCTAGCAGCCCATGAATCTGCTCACAAGATCATGTCTCTAACATCCAATCTTCAATTCATCCCCTGGAAAGTCGGAAACAAGGTGTGGTTAGAAGCAACTCATCTCCGTCTCAAATACCCCTCTAGGAAACTCGCACCCAAACGTCAGAGATCTTTTGAAATTTCTCAGGTACTATCTCCCCTCGTCTACAAACTCCGACTTCCTCCTACATGGAAGATACACAACGTGTTCCATGCTTCCTTGTTATCTCCTTATCACTCCACAGAACCATATGGACCTGCCTTCTCTCTCCCACCCCCTGATGTCATCGATAACGAAGAAGAGTACGAAGTCAAAGCCATCCTTTCCCACAAAGGCACCATCCACTGAAGATTGTACCTGACCTCCTGGAAAGGCTACCCTTCCTCTGAAAATACCTGGGAACCCAAAACCAATCTCCGTCACTCCGCTTCCATCCTCTTATCTTATAAATGACAACACTCCCTTTGATATGGATAGTGCTTCCTGTTGATGGTCTCTTTGTGAGTATCTCCAGACAGCTCTATTGCAAATCCCACGGAACAATGTCCTTCTTATCGTCGTCTGTTACTTCCTCTTCGCTTTTGACCCCCTCCTCCCAACTAAGGGAACGAAACGTATACCCATCTTATTTACCTGAACACAGGATGCAATCACTCTTTGCCGCCATCCTGGAAACCCCTCAACCCCTCCTCACCATTGAAGAAGACCCCCTCTTCACAGAAGACACCATCTGCCAAGACCTCATCTGTCTCTTCCACGGCATAGCCCACACCCAATGACTGATTCCCATTGAACCCCAATCGGTACCCCTCCATTTTGCCATAGGCGAACTTCCTCGCTATGTAATAAACATTTTGTTCACTCATGGATTTGAAACTTTCATTGAAAACCTTCCTCCTCACACCATCTACCCCACCTTTCATCGCATTTTCTTTTCCCTCCCACAGGAACAGCATGACGCTTACCTTTTACGTGTAGAAAACTTTCTTCTTGAACAACCTCGTATTTATGACAAATCCCTCCCTATTCCTCCTCCTGCACTAGTCCTTCGCCTCTCCTCCCCTAGCCCTACAAACACCTCTACTGCAGTAGATTCCAATCCAGAAGACTATTACTCAGACAGGTCGGAAGAACATATCATGCATAACCCAGTTCCTAATCCCATCCCTGTCCCCAGGGTAAATGCCTGACGTATCTCCCTACCTAATGGAACCGCCGCACTCTCTTCCCCCACCAGAGTTATTCCTTGTTCTACTCGTCTCCCTGGTCTTCCTCCCGCATCCCCTACCACTATCTGCTTTCAATGCCACCGCTCAGGTCACTATTGTGAGAACTGCGCTGAGTATGTCTGCCCGCACTGCCAGACTGCTGCCCCAGGTCACCCATCTCGATCCTGTCTTACTTACCACTGCGACTATTGCCTTAACTGGGAACATACAGATTGATACTGCCCCCATCACAATTGTGGACATTGTCATCAACCAGGGCATGTCTTCGATATCTGTCCACTTGAATGCCTTTCCCCCTCACAGCAGATGGCGATCCACGGAGGACCTCCCCACCAACCCACCGACCTCACAGGCTTCCGCATCCCTGAGTCCTCATCCATGGCACAGCAGGGGTATAGTGATTGAACCTGGAGTTCAATTATACAACGGGGGTAATGTTACAGTTTGTCTCCTTTATCATTGTATCCTCCTCCTTTCTTTTCATGCTTCTATGCAGACTTGGAGAGGAACCCTCTCCCATGCTAACCATAGCACTCTTCTTGTCGCTGGCCCGACTGCCTTCTTCTTTACGCAGCTATTTTCCTAGCCAGGTGACCCTTATCTCTTTATCTCTGTATCTTCTTATCGTCGGACTCCCTTATCTCCTATCATCATTTCTATCACAATGATGACGTTCCCCTTACATTCATCACATTCCATGTAGTTCAATTCCCTTCTGTCATGGTCACGCTGTCTCCAGTATATGTACTTGGTCTCTCCATGTAAACTAGTCTCCATTCTTGATCTATGCAATACAAGTGTACTATCTGGTTTCACCCTTGGAAGCTTTCGCTTCAATCCTCTGTGTAAAATCCTTAGAAACTCTCTCTCAGTCATTGGTCTCTTCATGAGTATCACCTGAAGAGACTTCTCCCTCAAGTTCTAGAACTTGTGTACGCCTAGCATAACAATGGTCCTATGTGTCTGCACCATCTGTGGAAAGGAGTGAATGGAAGTTAGTAAGGAAGAAAAGTGGAATCATGAACAGAATGATTGTGTATAGCTGACTTTGCAGTGCCATGATAGAGCATCTGCTGAGGTTAATATATTCATTCCTATAGTCCACAAATTGCTAAATTACTATCTAGGCAGAGTTTTCTGAGGTGAGGCAAAGCTATCAATCAAAGACTTATCACACATAAGTTGTATATCTTGTATGTATATGTATGGTCAAATAAAATGTGATGGTACTGTAGAATGGATCCATCAAGGAGATCACATGAGATATTTTCAAAATAACCTTGCAAGATGAAATAGCAACTTCAGAGCATATGATGCCTATAGAAGTGGCCACTGATACATCAAATACTGCACCACTGAGGTCTGCTCCACTGATCATGGAGCCACCACTACAGTTCAACAATGCTCTGAACATGGAATTCAAGATACTTACCCTCATTGATCACAAGTTCCATGAGCAGACAAAAAACCTCTCCACTATGGTGGAGGATTTAGGTATACAGGGTGCACAAGAAATCATTCTGAAATTGTTTAAGGATGAGCCACTTTGGATGGTAGAGAACAAGCAGAGAATCATGTACATACCTAAATACCATGGATAAAGTGACTGGATCATTCTGTATGATAAAAAACATGGATTATGTTTATATGGTAGTGACAAGCATCAAGACAACATTAGAGGCTTGAACCTCAGAAGATACTAATCAAAAAGGTGAAGCAACAGAGATAGTTTATACTGGTAAGATATAAAAACAAATATAAACTTCAGCTGCTCATTGACTTGTAGAATATAAATCTTACCAGGCTTTCTCAATGCCAACCCAGTGATCCTTTTACCCATGCTGAGCCATCACACTCATTCTCAATATTTTCAGTCAGATTATGTACCCTTGGTATAATACTCTATTAGGCCTGTTAAATCTTCTACTGATAACAGTTCTTGGTGAGTCCCCTGTGAGAATAGGAAAGGGTGCTTGCTAAGTATAGTAAAATAGTATATCAAAATGTAGCTAAATAGTATACCAAAGTGTAGTCAAAAGTGTACCCAAGTGTAGTAAAAAAAAATATACTAAAGTGTAGCCATAAGTGTAGTTATAGTGGAAAATACTTGAAAACAATGGGTTATATATAATAACTGATGTATAATAATAACTATGGTTATATCTATTATTTGATATTTTATGTTGTCCAATGGCTAGGTTAAGCAAAGCAGTGTTTAATCAGAATCATGGTTGGGAACCACAGAGAAATCTTAGTATATGTATTAGTTAATTGTATGTAGTCAAATAGTAATAGTATTATACAGTGAGGTGCAAAACTGTTGCAATGTCTAATCCCAACTTTGCATCCTGGTTTGGGGTTAGACATTGCAATGATTTTGCACCACACTGTATCTCATAAGCTAAGATTACATCGATATATATGTATATAGTATTGAGATACTACGAGACACTATAATAGTACTATCTGTCATATCACAAATTCTGAAGCCTCTGAACCATCTCTGAACCTATTCTGAGTTCATTTCAATCCCCTGACCTCTCAGACTTCTACACTGAACTTTCAGACTTTGCTCTATTTTACTTACAATATTTAGTTTCTTCTTTTATACTATTCCATTTCGCCATTCCCTCTGATTCCTGTGCTTGCTTAGGAGCACAGCTCTAGCCCCCAAACTCCTGAACATAGCTCTGGCTTTCATACTTTTGACCTCTGGTCTTACTTACCAATATCCATTCTGTCTCACTAATCCATTACTAATACAATTTTGGACTTCATATATAAAGCCCTTTGAATCATGTACATTTCTTTAGTCTAAATATCAACCTAGGTAACCTCTGTCCTCCAGAAAACCCTCTGTCTCAACTCCAAAATCATCTTCCTCCATAAATCTGGGATTCAGACCTTGGCAAGGACATAGTGCTCCACTCTGAGTCACTGAAGCCAAAGTCCCATCTGTCTGACCAACTCTGGAGTTCTGGAGTTCCCCAGGAGAATCCAATCTGGTCTCATTTGGTCCACATGGTCTTAACACTATCTAGTACTATTTAACTTTCAGGCACTGGGGTCAGCTGGAAAAAGCTGGGACAGATTGGAGAGTACTATTCAGGTCTAGCCAGTTAGATACCTTGCTGGTAGGAACTGTCAGCCTGGGAGAGCAGGACTGGTTGCTCATCTTGAAGTTCAAAACACATCCTGACTATCAAACCATCCTCCAAGTCTGACTTTGGCACAAATGTGTTAACCTTGTGTTTGCAAATCTGAAGAATGCTGCATGCCAAGATGATTTTATGATGGATCCATTCAATGACATTTAGTACTGCTTTATGCCACTCATTGCCTGGACAGTGGATCTACCTGAACAACTAATAATCACTTGTATTTCCAAGAACACATCTCCTATCACTAAAGCATCTATAAAGTAATTTGGTGATAGGATGTGCCATGCATCATGTGTTGGTGAGAAGACTCTATGTAGAATGAATTTTTAACACCACTCACAATGTAGACCCATGGAACCTTGATTGTTTTCAAAAGCATGCCAAGGCTCTGCTTCTGTTAAGTATTTACCTTCCTTTCTGGCATGACTTTTGGCTTCCTTCATACCCTTTACAAGCTCTTCTTCAATCACATCCTTGCATGTTGTAAGGAGATAATGGGAAATGATGAACTGCACTTCTGCTTCAAATCTGCTCATAAGTGCATCAGCATGCAACAATTTTCAGATGGAGTCTTGTACATCTAGCAAATGACAGGGCACAAACATTACAATATTTAGTATAAGATCATGGCTATCTTGGCAGGTGTAGCTCCACTGGATTTCATTGCTATTATTTACTACATCATTGATTTCATCTACCAAGCCTAAAGTCCAGTCCATACTGATACCATCATTACATTTATGGAAACTGCTCTCAATGAATTCCATGCTTATAAAAATGCTATCAAGATGGACTTCTACATTCCCAAACTCAAGCTCCTAGTACAGTCATTCACAAATGTGATCAGGAATGTGGGCACAACATTCAGTATACTGTAGATGTTAATGAATGACTTCTTATCACACATTGCAAACAATTATTTCTATAAAAATAGGCAGGCAAAGGATTTTTCTGAACAGATTCTTTGGATTATGATCTCAAATTGCATCAATTCAACCTTTTTACCCTCCTTGTTGAACACAGCCAGTTGTTAATCAACAATATGGTTGGTGAGAATTAGTTACTTCATCAGATCCTGTAGTACAATGGATTTTATAGGTCATTCTAGATGAAAAGATGTAGTTTAAAGCTCCATGCCCTATGTGGAACCATTTTATAAATGAGATTTTATCCAATAATCAAGCTACTGCCCTCCATGTTATTATTGTCCCTGACAGCAAGCAGTTATTATTGAAAGACTTGTCATAGCTCACTCATCTTTCACATATCAAGCAAGCTATCATTAACTATGTCACTTCATAGACATCCAATATCACCACCTGCATGTCTTAATTTACATCCATTAATGTCTGGCACAAGTTCAGAGTCCAGTTATGCTCCAATTTTTTATTATTCATTATTAGGCACAGCCAAGTGGTTTAAGCACACTCTCCCAGCAATCTATTCCCCTATGGAAACTATCATGTCATATTGCTTGATTTGTCAGATTAGTATCAAAACTGTAAGTACTCTAGCTTTGTCTTTGTTTGTTAAACTAAAATCAAAAAGTGTACACTATTGCTATTACAATTTTCCTCCTACATTATTATTTAATATTATTCTCCTACCATTCTTACCTTTGTACTTGGCAAGGAAGAACCTCTTGTACTAACACAAGTTTCCTTCTTGTTGCTGATCTGACTATCTTTTTCATTATGCAGCTCTTTTCCTGACCATAAGACCTTATCTCCTTATCTCAAACTTAACTCTTCTCTCATCACTTCTCTTGTAGTGATGACATGTCCCTTTATTCCATGACCTTCCATGCAGTATTCTTCTTTTCCATCCTGGTCTATACTCTTGCTGTTTTATATAAATAGCCCTCCTTTTTGTCATGTAAAACCATTCTTGATCTACACAATATAAGCATATCCTGACTCAACCTTGGAAGCTTCACTTCACCCCTAAAAACTCAACAACCTTTGAGCTTGTATAGTCATTGGTCTTTTTGTAAGCATCACCCATCCAGTCTCTGATTCTTGGAGAAAGTCTTGTTGTATATGCTTCACATCACAATTGCTCAGGTATGAACAGTCTTCAAACCACACTTAATACTGTCCATGATACAAGACTTTCAATCCAACTTTCTACTTACACCTTTGCTATATATTCAATAGTTCAAGGTTTGTCAGATACCTGATGAAGATCCATCCACTTGAATATGGATGGTTGAAAGGTGTCTTGTTGAGACAGAACAAGGGGCTATATGTCTCAGGGAGGTTATTCCTTTGACATACATTTCACATGCAGCAGTTTGAGTTGGTATGGTGTACTGAGAGAAAGTAAGATATGAAATCTCATCATACATATCTGAAGAGTTGTATTCTCAGTTTTATCTCAATCACTATGCTGGTAAGAAGCTATATAATGTTCTGCATGAGAAGATTGACGTGGACTACTTTTGTTGTCCTATAGTTTCATAGTAGTTTATATCAATATGCCACCATGTATTGGATTGGTTACTTTGATAAAAATCAATCTTATTATCTTATTGCAAATCTCCCTAAGGTGGACTTCAATTTGAAGTTCCCCAGTGACCAATTAGAGCAAAGTGATGATATGGATATAATATCCATAAACATTACTTGTTAAATAATTACTTGTTAAATAGATAGTCTTGAAGTGTTCATTTTGTGAGTTTGTAGATTGATAGGAAGGAGTAGGTGTGCTTTGGGCATGCTTATGTAATCAAGGGAGCAGAGTACTGGTTGACATATATGTAATTTACATCATTTGTAGTCAGCTAGATATGTAATAATATGATAGCATTTTGTACCTGGAAAGTGGCCATATTAGGATTTAATATACTTATGGAATTATATTGGAAATGAATCTAGATTATCACCAAATGACATGATGTCACTAATTCTGACATCAATGTAATCTAATCAATCTTATCAACATGTACCATAGTGTCTACACATTTACTATGCTTTTTTGTACACTTTTTGGTCGATGTACATATTGGTAGACTTTGGTAGACTTTGGTAGACTTATTGGTAGACTTTTTGATATACTTTTGGTACACTTCTGATTGATATTTTAGTTGACTTTGGTACACTTTTAATAGACTTTCATAGACTATTGGTACACTTTTGATTGATGTTTTGATAGACATTGGCAGACTATTGACCAATATTGTCATATATTGAACTCCAGACCATCTGGATCACCTTTGACTGTACTTCAGAATCAGTCTGATTCTCCAATATTCCAGACTTCCACTTTGGACTACTGAACTTTGCTCCATTTCACTTACTATATGTAGTTTCTCCTCTTGTACTAGATCCATCTTTTTAGTTCCTCTGATCCTATGTTTACTTAGGAGCACAGCTCTAGCTCCTAAACTCTTGAACACAGCTCCAGCTTTTGTACTTCCAAACTCCACCTTACTTCCAAATCTCCTCCATTCCTCCTGACTAATAATGTTTTTTACTTCATATATAAATCTCTCCAAGACCATGTATATTCTCAGTCTGAATATTGACTTTGATAACCCTCTGTCATCTGGGAATCCTCTGTTTTAACACTCCAAAATCCCTTTCCTCCAAAATCTGGGACTTAGACCTTGTCAAGGGTACAGCACTCTGCTCCAAGTTGTTAAGGCTGAAGTCCATCTGTCCAAGCAATTCTGGAGTTCTGGAGTTCACCCAAAGAAGTCTGATCTGGTCTTGTTCAGTCCACATAGTCTTAACAGATATTTTGGTACACTTGTTGGTAGACCTTGGTAGACTTTTGGTCAATGGTTTGGTAGACTTTGAGCAGACTTTTGGTAAACTTTGAGTACACTTTTACTATATTTTTGGGTATACTTCTAGGTACACCTTTGTATAGTTTTGGGTACAGTTTTGACAACACTTGTCACTATACTTTTGAATACATATTTTGGTATACTTTTGGTACACTTCTAAGATACTGTTTGGAACAATTTTGACTATAATTTTGATATACTACTGGGTCTGTTCCAATCAATATCTCATGGGAACCCATTATTGTTGTGGAAGTCCCACTAAAATTCTATGAAATGCCCACCAACATTATGGAATTCCTATTATGTTTGTGGAAGTCCCACCAAGATTTTATGAGAGTTCTGCTGAGATATCACCTAATATTTGGGACTTCCTTGGTTATGAAATTTTACTAATACTTTCTTCAAATTCCATTAGACTTATACAATCCTATTGGTATCTCATTGATGCTTTTAAGTGATAATTCGAATATTGCCTTGTACATATGTATATCATGATACATATTGTCATTGTACTATTTTTACCTCATTCAATTGCTATAGTTTAGATAAATTTGATTCTCAGTAATATCCCATTGGTTATATTTCTTTTTAGAAATTGCTTACATAATTACCCAATTCCATCATAACTAAACCTAGTATACCAATTAAGTTTAATCATGTATTATATAAGCTATGATTACTGTGGGTTGATTGCATAATCACTATCCAACAAATTACAAATCTATCAAATCATGTATTACATAAGCTATTATCATTTTGGAATGATGACATAATCACCATCTGACATAAATTCCAAATCAGTATCAAATTTGCTAAAATTGCTTTTGAAGAAAACATATTTGTGGGAGTCCCACAATGGACCCACACAAATTACAAATCATTTCCACATTGAGGAAAATAAACTTTGGACATTTTATTATTTTGTAAAATTGTGGAATTCCCATTTAGTGATTATGGGACTCCAACCTGTCATGTGCCTATTTAGGTAATGGTCTAAAATGGCCAAATAATGATATTCAAACAGGGATGAAAATGGTGATGACACCCTGGATATTCCCATAGGAAAACAGACTATGATACTAATTTTGTACAGAAAAATTAATGCTAATAGCCCATCTAAAGGGGTCAATGTCCTAAAGTGAATGTGAATGCATACACCCTTATCTGACTGATATGTCCACCTGTACAATCATGTTATCCCTGAATATAGCTATTGCAGGTAAAGACCTGCATATCCATAAACATTATCTACAGATCAGTGGATATGGAGTTGGGTATGGATTGTGTTACAAATGTATTACAAACATATTATGAACACACTATGAGCATGGTAACTTTAGCATATAGCCCCTATCTATAACCCAAGCACAACTATATGCTCAAGTCTAGTCATACCCTTGACTTGCCTTATGATCACACCACATGCAACCAGGCATCTCACCTCAACACACCTCTAAAGCATGTTGCACCTCATGTATATCTTTCAGGGTATAACTCCACTTGACTCATCTCATAACTCATCAAACACAAGGCTGACACATGCTTCACCTCATGTATCAACACCTGTACTTAATATCCACTTCATGACTCATATTGACTCACTACAACTCCTTATGACTCATACTGACTCCATATGACTCATCTACCTCACCTTCTCCTTATGTATGCTCCATTGTAGCATAGGATATCTATAGATGTATTGTACACAAATGTAAATACCTAGAGACTATATAAACCCTCAAGTACCAGGCTGGCATCCCCAGTCTTGTCCACTTGGAGATTTCCCATCTTCTCACTTGAGCACCAGTACTCAAAGCCTTCTTATTTTCCATAACTGCTCAATGCTCATTGAGTGAGTGTTTGGTTGTTTCACTAGGACAAACTTCTTTATTGTACCCTTAATGACTAGTCATCCTTGGCCATGCAACAGAAGGCTTACTTTATCGACTTTAGGACTAGCTACTATCCTATCATCACCCTACTTGCAAGAAGAAAGATCTTCTAGGCAATATCCAGGACAAGAACTATATGTGTTTATTGTCATTAGTAGGATCCCCCTTGATCAAGACATTTAGGCATTGGCTAACTAAACTGCCAACTAGTGTCCCACTTATATATCAAAAAGGAGAAATCACCTGGAGTAGTCCCCCTACTCCTTTTAGTAGCTGAGGAGACAAAGAAGGAAGAAGAAGTCTCTATCAAGGACAAGACATTCAAAGAAAACTCTGTCAAGCAGGAGCAACCAGAAGTAGAGAGCAAAGGAGGATTAGACCTCCTATATGAAGACTTACCTAGTTGCTGCTACCATTTGCATGATGACACAAGCATTAACAAGAACCCTGATCAAGCCATCAGTAGCTTATCAAGCTACCAGACAAGAAGTCCATCAGTCTGCTTCTCACTGTACTACCACCAAGGAAGCTCATATCACCCCAGATCTATAATTAGGTCACCCACACCACTTCCAAAACCAGAGAACTGGAACCATGTATATGCAGAGTACAACAGAGCTATTGACCCCTCCCTCATCACCAGTGATACTGGATCTACCACTGTCATTGATAATATCAGGTTCGCTCTATATCATGCACTTATCCTGTCAGAGATCTCTAGGAACATACACAAGAAGGAGTTCAGCTTGGCATTGAGCAACAGCAGGAATGTGAGTGCAATGATCACATCTGAGAGAAAGTTCTACAGGCCTGTCAATTATCAAAGAAAGATTGGCTGTACCAGAGAGACTACCATCCCCATGACCTGGTAATCCTTGCCCTCACCCTATTCCACATTGCTGGACTAGAGGTCCACCTCCTTCCCCTTATCTACATGATCACATCTCTTGCCTCAGACCTACACATGTATTTAGGCTTCCTTTGTGTTACCATTAGGCTTACCTACCATACCGATAGATTTATCTGCTTCCCAGCACCATGTCTACATTGAGTACCATAGCACTTGCCAACTAGAGACATACCTCCTCCATACATTCAAGTACAGGAAGAAGCAACCACTGAGAGTTTATCATCAGGATCAGAAGAATCACTCCCTAGATCACAAAGAAACTCCACTCCACCACCACTTCATGAGCAAGATTAACGCCCTGACAGAAGAAGAATTTCCAGCTTTACATAAATCAGCTCTTACTTAGGAAGTCAGGAACTGCCTATTCCCCTGATTCCACTTACACATGCATATTGAAATGGCAGGCATATCACTTGAAACAGCAACAACATAAACCTTATATGAAGAAATTCCTATGATAGGATTACTACTACTCTTTGCTATCGCAGTATACCTTGCAACCCTATCATTCCTTGTATTTCTTATCAGACATGTAGTACCTCAAGATCGCCCCCTTGCAGTTACCATCACTAGAAAAGGAAGTAGATTTGACTTTATCCTAGCTGATCCAGTCAAAGGACTTAAACATCCATCAGAAGAAGAAGAAGCAGAAGAAGACACTTGGCCCAATGTAGAGACTTGTACATCTCTAGGCTTACAATCCCTATTTTTATCAGATTCTACAGACACTCCATCATTGGGTATCACTAGTCTGGTTGTCTTTTACCTACTCCGGTTCATGTTTACTACTCCAGTCTCTTAGTCTGAGTCTCCTCCAGTTGGTCTATTCCCACTTTTGTTCTGGTCTTTATTTGTTTCCTTCCATATCACTTAGGGTTACTTATCTGGCTTATTTTGGACACTCCTACTACCTTTTGTCACCCCCTTTACATTCATTTTATAGTTACAGTTCATTTATTTGTGTTTGACAGTCCTGGGAAATGCCTGGACTATAAAGTCTTGTACCTTCAGGTTCAATGAACATCTTTTCACACTCATAAGCTTTGTCCATGCATACATGCATGCACACACATCTCCATCATCATCTCCCATCATCATCATCATTGTTCCCTACGTCTCTCACTCTGGACTAACAAGTCTGGACTACTATGAATAACACCAGACTATCGACATCTTCTCCAGACTACCTTCTGGACCACTTTCCTTGGACCACATACCCTTCTGGCATACCACCTCTACCTGAACCCACCTTGGGATGAACCCATCGCACCCTTACCCCTTACTGCCTGGTTACCTTCAACCAGGTTGGTTGTTCTTCAACTGGAGCCCACTGCAAGGGGGTTCTAGAGGCATCCCAGAAATTTTTCCAGTCCTTTTCTTCATTTTCCACACCCAAGGTTACAATATCAAGGGTTTATTTACCAATCCACCCAAGCCTTCATCCACCTCCACTTGTCCCTCTCACATTCTATCCATTTCTGGACATTCTGTCACTGATTTGTCATCATGTTGCCCTCAGAACCACTTTATCCATCCATTCCAAACCTTAGAAGTTTTTTTCTGGTGCATCTGCCCTCATTACCTTAGATTCCATTCTGCTCTTTCCAAATCCACTAGTCCGCTTCTGAACCTTCCTTTTATGTCACCACTGCTTTGACACTGCTTAGACCGACACATCTTTCCTTTTTTGTACATCTATTCCCACACTTGCTGATCCACACTGCCACTTACCCAATATAGCTAACTGTCTGTTTCAGATTCCATTTCCAGGAACAACTGAACACATCTAAGTTCAGTAGCACTAGTCCAAAGCTGATCAGATCATTTTTACAGAATATAGAGTTATTGGGTTCACTTGCCCACCTATCCAACAAAGATCAAGTCCACACTGCCATCAGATACATGGACTATGATGAGTCCAAGACCTAGGAATATCTCCCCAAGGCTACTGCTGTCCCCTGAGTATGGAAGTTGTTTTCCGATGCTGTCTTTTCACTTTATCCCAGAACCGACACTACTGACTGTTATAGCTGAACTGACCTGCAGCATGTCATCCAGGAATTCTGGACTATTGAAGTCCTCAGAGTGTTTCACTGCACATTTCTCAGAGTATCAGCACCACTCATCACCACCTGATGTATTTTGGAACATGATTGTGATTTACTGTTCTCTTCTGCATTCCCTACTGACATTCTGGATGAGATCCATTTCCATCTAGCTGTAGTCCAACCAGATTTACATCCCAACAACTGCCCATCCATGGCAGAGTTCTATTCCACCATATCTTTTATACCAACCAATCATCATATGCAGTGCAGATATTTGACTCTGACCACACCACAGCCATCAACACAAACATTATCCAGACTAATGCAGCCACATGCTGGAATATCCATTCCATCTACTGGATGTTAGTGCTACTCATTGCCATCAGATACTAATGACCATCAGATATCCATCACTAACCATTCACAGGACTGCGCATTTTGTGGTGCATTAGGACACTACATCCATAACTGCTTGCACACCGTTGAATACATTCACTCCAGTAAAGTTATCTGAGGCATGACTGGATGCCTGTACCTACCAGACTGGTCACCAATCCCTTATTTGCTGGGATGCTGCTATATATGGGCATCCATTGACACAATCCATGCTGCAGAGTCATCACAGACCACATCCATATGCACAGCTAATGCATGCAGTCACTAGTATTCATTCTGTGACCCTCCTGATTACTGACACACCTCTAGCCTGAGCTCCAACTACCATTGAGTACCACACTGACCATTCTCCATCAATTCCAGTCTCCCCAGAGGAGATTCCTGAACCCATGTTTGTTCCATCCAAAACTGTTCATACTGACATGATGATTTCCATAACCTCCACAGCAGTACCCCCATTCATTCCTTCCATACCAGTGGCTATCAAGCCCAAGTACCCCATGATTGCGGTTTCATTACCTTTCCCTTTGTCTACCAGTTTCCCAATCTCAGATCACTTTTTACATACATCATCATTACTCTAAACACCTTGATTTCATTGTCAGTCTTCATCTGACTCTGATCATTTGTTGGAATTGCCATCATTTCATGTAACCAGACTAACGTCACTGACATCATCAATTGCTTCATTACCTTCTTATTCACCCATACCATTACCTTCCATTTCCATTTCCTTACTGCAGACTGCACTCCATTGGACTTCCTCACCACCCCTGTCATATACTCCTTTGGTAGATACATCTCTGACATCAGAATTCTGGACTGATGATCACCAGTTCCATCCCATAACATTGTTTTTTATTTGCACATCGTTACTATTTGGACTCATCATTTTCAGTCTCATGCTCCAGACTTTTGCTACTCCATGCACAGTCTGACCGTTTTATCTTTTAGTCCAATTCCTTATTTGGACATACTCATTTTGCCAACTGTTGACGTTTCTCCTTCCATCACACCTGCCTGCATCCGAAGTATTTTGCCCTCCTTTTCTTCCCTCCCCTTTGACATTAGTCCACCAACCAGTCTATGACCAGGAGGTCATCATCTAAGTCCTGTAGGGGGGAGTATCGCTTTCTTTTGATGCTTACTCAGTTCATTTTCATCTTTTTCATATTCATTCATTTTTGGAAATTGTGTTTTCACCTCCAGACTATTTTCCAGTACACCTCTGGCCTCATTGTTATTCTCCAAACATCAGCCGGTCTACTCATACACTGCACCAATGATGGCATCCACACTCCATTTTATCCCAGGATTTGTCCAGTGATACTACATACCACTGCACATTCACTAAACACCATCCAACAGACATTAATCCATATTACATATTGCCAAAAAAGAAAGAAAAATCATAAAACACAAGTCCAGTCATTTCCTTTCAGTTCATGTCTCTTCATGTATCTAACCCATGTATCCGCTTTTGCTTTGCACGTGCTCTGAGACACCACACATATTCTGTATGATAGACTGCTCATATCCAAAAACCATCATACAAGACCAAAGGTATTCCAGTAGGCATAGATGAAGATAGCAGATCAATGAAGCCAAGTTGGGTGGTATCCTGCACCCTGGTCATTCCATTTTCATACTTAGCTCTTTTTTTCATTTATCTCATTCTTGTTTTGTTTTACTTTACCAACTTGACTGGACTATATTGATATATGCAATGGACTATCCTCAGGAGACCAGATTAGCGACGATGACAGTATACTCTACACATCAAGTTCCTCCAGCTCAATGACCATCTCACTGATCTCTGCCATCACATTATCTTGCCATACCTCCAACTCCTTGAAGCTGGTCTGGATGTGGTAGAGCATTGCATGCACTGCATTGAGATGATGAGCAAGCTTGTCCTTCTTCTTCTGAAGGGTGGTCTTTCCAGACACCTTCTTCAATGCTGCCTTGTCCTTACCCTTTGTCTTCACAGGTGTTTCATCCTTGATCTTGGATTTGAAGTCCATGTTGATAGGAGATGCGATCTGCTTGCTAGACACAGTCTTAGCCTTTGCTCAGATTGGTCTTCCCACTATTACACTGTTAGACCATGCACAATGAAGCTGTTCTGGAACCATACACCTTTCATCACATTGAGCACAACTGCCATTGTTACCTTCTTCTGTGGACTGTTTTGCCAGTTGAGTTGCTGCATGTGACCTTGAGGTGGTTGCAGTGTGCACACGCCATTCCCTTGCCTTTCAAGCAATGGCTCGCAACACTGACCCAGATGCACAGCTTGCATGGTGCATAGATCAGACCAGTCTTCAAACCCTCTCCCTTCTCTGGGACAGCCTTCTTCTTCAGCACAGCAGCCTCCTCTTCTTTGTTCTCATTCTCATCAGTCTGTTATCATTAGGCCACAGTCAGTATCCCCAGTCATAGAGTGAACCATTACCATGCACCTTGCATGCAGATGATGTGACTGACAGTGCAACTGATGCAACTCCAGATGACGCTGTAGCCTTCTCCAGCTTGGGCACCACACTTCTCTCCACCTCGTTGGTCTCTAGGTTGGTCTCCTGTGTTACCACTGATGGACCCACTTTGTCTTGCTTCTCAACAACTGGAGAAGTCTTCTCCTTGCTCTCCATCCACCACCCCATATAGTCCACTTCTGCATTGACAAGCTCGCTTCGGACCATCTCATTGACTTCAGTGTCCAGGAACAATGCATCCACTCTCCCTCCTTTGCAACACTCCATTCATCCTGATGCCAGAGAGAGCTTTGCTCAGCTGCATGCACTCATACTAGACCAGAAATGTACCATTATAACAGTGAACTGTTCCAACCACATTTCGATCTCATCCTTGAGGTTTGCGCTATTATCCAGCCAAGCTTTGGCTTTCATGTGTAGATACTCCATGGCCACTCTGTACTTTGTGCAAGCATCTCACCGAGCTGTGGCAGTGACATTGGTCTTCCACTGCAGATCCATGAGCTGGTTGGTGAATTTGGTGTTGGGAGACATGGTGGTGGATGAGGAGAGAGAGAGAGAGAATTGGAGTTATGTGAATCAGGGAAGCCACTTGATGCATCAAGCCCATGTTTCAAACCCCACTGCATTGTCCAAAATTCCCATACTGCTCCACTGACTGGGGACAGTCAGTATTCAAGTACCCTACAGGTGTAGAGACTTGTATGTCTCTAGGCTTACAATCCCTGTTTTTACTACAGACACTCCATTATTGGGTATCATTAGTCCAGCCATCTTTTACCTAGTCCAATTTGTGTTTACTGCTCTGGTCTGTGTTCATTTCCTTTCATATCACTTAGGATTACTTATCTGACTTATTTTGGACACTCCTACTATCTTTTGTCACCCCCTTTACATTCATTTATAGTTACAGTTCATTCATTTGTGTTTGACAGTCCTGGAAAATGCCTGGACTATAAAGTCTTGTACCTTCAGGTTCAATAAACATCTTTTCACACTCATAAGCTTTGTCCATGCATGCATGCATACACACACGTCTCCATCATCATCTCCCATCATTGTCATTATTGTTCCCTACATCTCTCACTCTGGACTAATAAGTCCAGACTACTATGAATAATACCAGACTATCAACATCTTCTCCAGACTACCTTCTGGACCACTTTCCTTGGATCACATACCCTTCTGACATACCACCTCTACCTGAACCCACCTTGGGATGAACCCATCGCACCCTCACCCCTTACTGCCTGGTTATCTTCAACCAGGTTTGTTGTTCTTCACTGAGAACCCCAAGACAGTTCCCTGAGCACCACAGACAAACGATTGGGATGATCCTGAATGAGAAAGGAATTCATCCAATTGAATTGATTGGTTCTTCAACACCATTCACATCTCACAGATCCAGGAGATTTCCAGAAGATTTTTCACATGAAGATTTCAGGACCAACACCATGAGCAATTTGGATATTCCGATCCAGCTCCCAATTCATCAGATTCATCTCCGCCTGGCTTAGAGACACCTGAGTCACAAGCTGAGTTACTGTTGCCAGTACTGCAACCAGTAAACCCTGAAAATCAAGATCTTTGGAAGATTAATTCCATCAGCAGACAGCCAATCACCTTGGGCAAGAGATGGTTTGAACAATTCATGTTTCTGGATTATGCTGTAACCAATTTGATAACCTTGTCAAAGCTGGAAATGAGAAGAGCTGGTTCCAAGACACTGCTGGGATGGTGGTTATTGTTTCAGAAGTACAATTACTTCATAATGTTCCAACCAGGTAGGATGCCATCCTTTATATGCTCAACCATTTGAGAGTCTTGCATTTGGTGAGTCCTTTTTGAGATGATGGCAACATCACTTCTAATGTACAAGCTCAAATCTCCAGCCTGTTGATCAATTCCTTGCCCTCCACAAGTTAACCTCTTTTTAAATCAGCAACATGGAATGGGATGTTATAAAGGACTGTAAAACAATTCTGGAGGTGAGTGTTCATTCTTCATTGTACCCATATCAGTGCCTGTCGCCTCACAACCCCCATCACAGCCATCACAGCGAGCTGTTGATGGTGGTGTGCACTAGTGATGCCACAATCACCATGTGGTGAGTAGCAGGTGCAACAAGCAACACAAGAGACTGTACTAAGTATAATCAGCAGGTATCCCATTGGGTTCAGCATATTATGTGTCATGAATCACTGCCAAGGCTTGGGAGGAGTATTTGCTCATTCAAATTATTCATGAAAACTTGGATGTTGTTAAGTCCAGGTCAACTCCGGAGTTATCTCTGAAGCGTCGGAGATGACTTCGGTACGGGGCTTTGGCTTCACCATATGTGGTGCGCCCTTGCAGAGTCTGGCCCCAGATTTCGGAGTTTGGAGGTTCAGAGGTGTCGAACTTGATGTTGTAAACAACAACGAGATGTGACGAGTAAGTCAGATAGAAGAGAGTCATCAAGACTCAAAGGATTTGGGATCAGGAGTTGTGAGTAATAGTTGATATTTGAACTAAGGGAAGTACATGATTCGGAGATGGTTTATATATGAAGTTCGGAGGTAGATTAGTAACGGATCAGTAATCATTTGTAAGTACGAGTGGAGCCGGGTATAAGTATACTGGAGCTGTGCTCGGATGTGCGAAAGGCCGGAGCTGTGCTAATAAGTGAATACAAGAACGGAGACAGATGAGTAATGAGACTAGTACATATAGAGACAAAGTGTCATAACAAGAATGAAGAGAATCGTATGGCGAAATACTAAGTACAACTCCGAGACCTTGGAGTTGCATTCTGAGCGAGATCGCTTCGGAGTTGTTGAGTAAAAGGTTCGGAGGAGGTTTCGGAGGTCGGAGTGGACTTAGCGAAAATACGGGATATGACAGATGTGAAAGATGCAACATATACCCCACTTTGCACCACCCATTCAGATTGGACTTCAGAAGGCTACAATGTACTACAATCACATGGAGAACAGCCCTGCATACATTATGGCAATATGTAGGTTATCATTCAGATAGTCATTTTGAATATTCACTCACCACTCTTTTGGACCTTTGCAGTTGTCAATTCATCTGTCAAGTTGACCTGGATAACTCAGAACTGGGAGGCTGAGCAAGTAGTCATAGTATATGCAGATATGGTCAAGTTGGTATGTTTAATCTATTTCTGTTACTTGTAAATACACTTACAAGTTTTTGTCTCCGAAGATGTCTGAGTATTGTACTTCCAAGCTCCACAAGAGCCCATGCAAGTGACCATCGAACAGGATGCAAACCCCCTTCAAGCCTTGGCTTTCCAATTTGGCCTTGGTGATGTTTGTTGCACTCCCATAATGAGTTCAGCTTGAATGGCTGAATGTGAGTTTGAAGAATATACCACTGCCCCAATCTGACAAACATCTAATCCTTTGGTATTTTGGATTGTAAGTTGGGAGCACTTTGGATTCAGGATTATTGTGCTCACACCCAACTGACCCTACTTAAACTGCAAAAGTCACATTTCCCATGATTTTTAGGATAGTGATGGACTACATATCCATTCAAGCCTCCACTGTCCCATATGAGTGTGTTTTTTCATCTAGTGCCAATACCAATGCACACAAGCAGAACTGGATCAGTCCTACATTAATGGAGGTGCTACAGATGCTTAAATTCAAGCTGAAGAAGGACTGGCTAAACTTTATGCATGGCAGATTTACGAGGCAATCTGACCTCCTTGAGGATGAATCAGATGAGCCACAGCATAACACCTGTTTGAGCTGCAAGGAGGAACTTGATCAGCTGGTGCACAAAATGCATCAGGACAAAGTGGAGATTCCAGATGCTGTTGAGCTCCTTACTCTTTGACTTTTGAACCTTGCTTTGCTGTTGTCATGTGTAGAATTTTCTTTACTGAAGTAGAAGTTTCATAGCAACTCTTTATGGATTGTAGCTCTGTTGTGCAAGGACTCTAGTGATGGAAATCTATGCTAGTGACTCACTCAGTTGCAGTATAACATGCATTGAACTTGAGTCACAACTCACAAGTTACCATAGTTGTGACTCACTGGGTCACTCAGACTTAACAGATTGTTGTTAAGTCATTGGTGGTTTGACCTGGTCACCCAAGGTCCCAAGTTGACCATGGTCATTACTTCAAGTACTACAAGTCTCCAACCAACTCCAACAACTTCTAGTCAAGGCCCACTATAATGCTGCATCACTGCCTATCAAGGCTGTGATGGCCATGTGTGTGACAGTGTAACATCTGCATCGACTCCATAGATACCATGTGGTTGGTTCAACTGTTTCACAGGTGTCTTGCCCAAACTTCAAGCAACTTCGACGGTATTCCACCAAGGCCATCAGCTCATCTACTCCATGAAATGATGTTTGGAGCTGAAGTCCTCAATGTACATAGATGGAAGATATCAACTTATGGAGGTAATTGAAGCAGGGTTATTCAGTACTCAATTTTGTTCCAATTTCCAATGCATTGTTTTCAACTAAACAACTACATATATGTATAGGTAAAGTGCATTGAGTGAATGGCCTGGCAGGTGGTAAAGAAGATATTGTCATCAAAATGAAGCATTATGGGGTGTTTCCCTCCACCCTGAAACATGAATTCACTATACTCCAGCAACTCACCACTGTGGAGGGTATTCCTCAAGCACTTTCATTTGGGAAGGAGGGTGGATGAAATTTGCTCATACTCAACTGGTTGGTGTTACGCTTCGACCGGAAGCGAACAAATATTGGGTAGAGTAGGATCACGAGGCAGTGCGTGAAGAGAACACTGCCGAGGAGATAAAGTCTGTGCGAGGCGATATAAGTAAAAGGAAATAGAATCCGATGCGTACTGCTTTAGAAGGCGGTGTCCTCGGCTTCCGTGGTGAGACAGTGTCCCTTGGCGTCGTAGTGGTCGAAGCTGAATAGCTCGTCCCACTGACTTTGAGGAATCTCCGTATCCAACTGGAAGTCAGCCCATAGGTCCCGCAACAGGAAGGGAGGAAAAGATAGGGGGTCCTCCCATTCTGTAACAGTTAGGTCCCTCTCTAGAAGAGGTTTTCAGCACTCACAAATGCACCCTTAGTCAATACCATTGCTGACATTGCTGAACAGCTGGTATGATTCCATCATTGTAATATTCAAGTTGATCCACATCATGCTGACATCCAAATTTAGATCAATTGTCTGCAAAATGTTCATAACTTGAATTACATCCATTGAGATGTCAAACCAAACAATATCCTAATCAGTTGTGGCTCATAAGCTCATTGTGTCTATCTTATTGATTTCAGTCATGCCATGGAGTACAACTTGACTGCATCACTGTTTCCATCAGCATCTGCCATTCATTGGCACACCATCATTTGCATCAATCAACAGCCACTTTGGACATGAGCTGAGTAGGTGAGATGACTTGGAATCTCTCACCTACATTGTACTCTATTTATTTTATGAAACCTTATCTTGGGCAAAAGGCCCTCACAATGCTCTTCTGGAGAACAAGCAAAAGTTGTACCAACTACTCCCCAACATTCCCAATGAGATAAAGGGTTTGCTGGATTATGCGAGAAACCTCTAATACAGCACAAGGCCCAACTATGACTATGTTTGCAGGTTGATGCATGCACTTCATAGTCATTCAGAGGAGCCCAGCATAAAGCCAGAGCAGGGCCATGAGGCAGCACAAAATGACCAGATCAACTCTTATGCCAGTAAAGGATTTTTTTTAATAAATTTCCAGACATCATGCTAACACAGCAACACCTGAAGATACCCACACTTGAATGCTATACTAGTGAAACACAAATTATATCCCTCTGGCAGCCCCTCTGTACTCCCTAGATCTGTGCAACCTATTTGCCACAGTGCTCATATTTGTCAACAGCTCAAAAGTTGTTGCAAGGACCATTGAAGGGTGCAAAATATTGTGATGAGTTGTATCCATCATGACACCACCTGTTTCTTCTTTCAGTTTTTTTTTTATTTGGGCCTTGCTGCCTTACCCCTCAATATCAATTTATTGTATTTTTATAGGTCGCTAGTTCACTTACATTATTGTAACCTTGTAAAATAGGGATTTCTATTACTGGCTCCTGTTGGCTTGAGCTGATTCAAGCCGCCCATTTGTTGTTTAGTTGACTGTTTGCACATCTGCTTACAGTAGCTAAGCTGTGTGAACCCTCAGCTCTATCACCAGCTCAGCTTTACTTTAGTAACTGGTGATGTTTCTTAACTGGAAAAGACCAAGTCAAGTGGATCCTAGTTGAGCTGTGACATTACTAAAGCCAGGTGTCTCTCATCTTCAAGTTTGGGTTTGTACTACATATGTCCATCTGCAGAAGTACTAGTGCTCATCTTTGGGTTCTCACTATGAAAAATGCATCTTTATAGGTTATCCTGATAGGTATAAGGCATTCATATTATGGTACTGTTCAGATCTGACAGATATTTCCAGACCATTACAGGTACTCCTAGATCTTAACAGACACCTCTAGACCATAACAGATATCCAACCTGACAAACTGACAGATTGGGACAGTCTTAGGAGTACTGGACAGACTGGAACAACCTGGACAGAGTTGACCAGTTAGGTACCTTTGCTGGGAGAGCTGGGAGCACTGGAACTCTGTCCAGACCTATCCACTCTGTTCTAGTCTATCCAGATCTGTCCAACTAAGGGTTGTTTTGCTGATGAATACCTCCCTGAAATTTATAGGGAGGTTCTCAATTTCATTCTGCATGTCATTTATGCTAATCTGATGTCATGAAATAACTTCATAGAATTTTGTATCCTAGTGTACTTGGTCCTGGGGTAGCAGAGACTCCAGAGGACAATGATTTTTAGTGGAACACATCACAGATGTAGATTATCAAAGCCACTAACATACATAATTGACTCAGATATGTAATATCTCTGCTGTGATATCTCTGCCAAGTGTCTCCAACCAATCAGAGACTGTTTAACTACAGTACATATGTATGTATAGTGGCTCAAAAAACTGTCTGCATGTTTGCATATTTTATGCTAAAGTCAATAACCCCCAACACCCCCTAACCTGAGAGATAACTATGAGTGTATGAAATGTAGTATGTACTCTTGGCTTTCTACTGGACCATGGGTCAAAAGATCTGGATAAGATCTGATGAAATGGCACTTATTTAAAAGTGATGACTCATGTGGACAGTTTTTTGACTTTATATTTTGATTACATATATTGGATCCTACAATGCTGTAATATGATTACATACATATGATAAGGGTTCTATTATATCACCTTTATGTAAATAGATGTCAGACAACATATATAAATCCCACCATCCCATGAAAACCATCCCTGCTTCTTATATCATCTCTTTTTCCTCTGTTGGTATTTTCTCTAGGACAATTGCTTCTCAAACTGGTCTAGGAAAGTCTAAAGTATGCCAGGTTCTTCAGGAACACCAGCCAGAGAGGACTGAGCTTCATGGTGGCCATTTTTTAATGGTTATTTCTACTAACAAGCAGGCTATTGTTTATCAAATCATTACTGGGAAGGCTAGAAATGGTGTTGATGCCACTTGATACATTAATTCCATAATTTATACTATTATCTGCACCTAGCCTATCAGAAATACCTTCAAGGAAGTCTCCTTGAAGGCTGTGGTGAAGAAAATCAAATCTCATGCTTTCAAGTGGTTGCAAGAAAAGCAGATTAGCCTGGGCTGTGAAGGGCTGGAAAAGAGTTATATGATCAGACAAGACTACAATCAATTGAATTAGGTCAGATAGGCAAGAATATGTGTGGAAAAAGAAAGCAGAGGGGCTGATTGCTAGTAAGGTCCAAGCTGCAATCAGATTTGAAGAAGGTTTCTTGATGGTATAGGCTACATAGGGTGGAATGGAGTAGGGGTTTTGAGTCAGGTGGAGGAGGGGATGTGTGCTGAACAGTATGTGACCATTTTTGAGCAGAGATTGTTGCAAAATACAGAGGAATCTGAAATTCCACCAGGTTAAGATAATAACCCCAAGCATACCTCTAGAAGAGCCCAAATCTGGTTTTAAGAGCAGGGGATCAATCTTCTGGACTGGACTACATAATTCCCAGACCTTAATCCCATTGAACATATTTGGAGTCACCTCAAAAGACACCTTTTAGTGCTCCTACAGCAATTCATCAACTATGGGAAAATGTAGTGGAGGAGTGTGGGAAATTTGATGAGGGGCTGTGTCAAAAATGGATAGAGAGTATGCCTAGATGGATTAAAGCAGTTATGAAGGCCAAAGGAGCTCATACCACCTAAGATACCCAAATTGATATAAAGTCAAAAAACTGTCTGCATAAGTCATCACTTTGAAATGAATGCCATTTCATCAGATCCTATCCAAATCTTTTGACCCATGGGCCAATAGAAAGCCAAGAGTACATACTACATTTCATACACTCATAGTTATGTCTCAGGTTAGGGGGTGTTAGGGGTTATTGACTTTAGTGTAAAACATGCAAACATGTGGACAGTTTTTTGAACCACTGTAACTCTTATAAACTGTTTATTTCATTTCTGTGATTTTGCAGATGTTTGTTCACTGATCCCCTGATGTGTCATAAGTTATGTATTAGTTCAATGCTAATAAAGATGGTCAACTTGGCATTTTGGTATCTTCCTTATGTATATTCAGTGATCATCATCTCCTCTCATTATACTTTGATTATAATGATAAACAAACCTTTATAAAATTATTCCTGGACCTGAATGGTCTAGGTCTCACCTCGAGAAAAGTGATATGACAAGGTACTACCTTAATAAGAAATGCCATCAAATCTGATGCAAAATTTGGTCAGCTTTTTCATATTCCCCCTTACCCCTTTGTCTCCTCTAGGAAAGGGGGAAGAATTGGTTTGTTGCTCATTTGCTCTCTCTCAGACAAGTCATCGTCTTTTATATATATCAAGCATTTGGTGTATCTCCTGCTCTTTAATAGATTGTTTGAGTTAATCTTCAACAGATATCAGTTGTTCTTTGTGCTTTTGTCAGTTGTAGTCATTTCAGTTCAGTTGATCAAGCTGACACTGGTTGGTATGTCTTGTACTCTGAATTGATATTTGAGTTGATCATCAATAATTACTAGTCATTCATTGTGCTTTCACCAGCAATGGTCATTTTAGCTTGCTTGAACAGATGGTACAGGAATACAATTGTGTTCAGTTTTCTTTCTTTTTTGAGTTGGCATTTTGTCAAGCAAGTTGACACCCTTGCAGTATAGTGGCCTCACATCACCACCATTATCAGTGCCATTGACAACCTTGTCAATGCACCTGTTGCTCCTATCAATACCATCTTGATGCCCCTTATTGCCCCAAACAACTTGATAACCACAACCATAGTACATCCCTCAACAATTGCCTGTCACCATCTCAGGACCTTCAACCTGCCAATGTGCTTGATCTGGATGTCCCCTGTATACCAAAATGGCTGCTGAACATGTCATGAACCACATCCAATGACCCTCCTGCCTCCCTTGATATCCTTAATGTCCTTGGCACTTCCGATGATGCCACCAACACCCTCCTGCACCCCCAGTGACCTTCTTGGTGCAAACCCATCCCCCAATACCACTGACAAGCTTGTCAACACCAGAACTTGGCTTATGCTGAATCCTGTCAAGAAAATGCATGATACCTATATTGTACATCTTGTCAATACATTCCCCTGTTTGTTCGCCATCAGTCATTTTGTTGAGACTTGAATATACCCTTGCAAGTGTTCAACACTCCCAATCATTGTCATGTCATTGCAAAAGGCAGGTTGGGTTCTCTGGGGGTGTCACAGAACATAACATTATTTATCATGTACATCAGCAAGCCTGTGAGTGTTTCTTCTGCTTTCTCATTGGTGATGGGTTCCTAAAATGTGTTATGACAGCAGGGAAAATAAACTCAGGTTGATCAATGCAAACATGATGATCAGAGCACACATGTGGAGTGGATGTGTTGAGGTAAGCCCCATCTGTTGGCTGGATATACATTGTACCACAGAGGCAGAGAGGTTGATCAGCATATTGTCTGATTATACTTAGATCCTGTCGAGTGAGTGTCAACAAGCTCGATGCCTCTCATCAACTCCCTATTCCCTTTTGTTCATTTACAAACACAAACACCTGCATCACCACATCTGCCTGTGCTCGTGCTCAGCCTCAAGTGATTGTGGGCCATGTTCAACCCCCTCCCCTCCTGTTTGCCTACAAATGCAAATGCAAGTGGTCATGCACCCATGAGGAGTACCTGTGAACTTTAGGACCCATGGGTTGACAGATATGGGTATGGCACAGGTTGGGTACCAGTTGGAGCTCCAATATCTGCAGGTTCACCTGTGCAGTTCCCTAACAGCCAAGATCACCTCTACAATGATTATTGTTTGCCTGTTCTCACTACACATTACAATGTAGGCTACATATGTAGAAGTTCTGAGACTATATAGTATGATATAGCCTACATAGAAGTGCACTGTCTATGTAATATTTCTTTCTTGCAGATAGGCATCTGTATGGGTATGGGTATCATGTGGGTATGGGTGTGGGTTGGCCCACCTGATACCCATACCCATACCCATACCCCAGTGGTGGGTATGTGGCTGTGCATGGGTATATTGGTGGGTATATTAGATGTATAGAATTTTTTAACTTTTGGAACCTATGTATACCACTGATTTTATACATATTTCAAC
Organism: Boletus sp. MG55; assembly: GCA_003313885.1. NCBI lineage: Eukaryota > Fungi > Basidiomycota > Agaricomycetes > Boletales > Boletaceae > Boletus > Boletus sp. MG55. The sequence goes on along the minus strand of QGOI01000014.1, from coordinate 25,435 downwards.
TATTTTACACCAGTGATAACTCATAAGACAGACATTTATATGGTATTGTTGATGGTATACTCATGGTTGGGGCACAATCTGACTTAAATGCATGACATCCAACATAACATGCCACCCATATGATTAGTAAAAACTCAATGTATCACTATATCTGTGCTGAATAACATGATTAGTGGTTTCAATGAATGCCAGGGACCTTGGAAACATTCAGTACAGCCACTCCTGACACTGCCAACCACATGAATACACAATATTATTAGATCAATCAATCTCTGTTCTATTGCCAAGATAACATTCTATCTGTAATCAATCACATCTCAGCTGGAAATGAGTGAAAATGACTGGTCACTAGCTCATTTGAAGACTAGATGTCCCTGATATACTTGATATAGCCAATGCTAAGCCTAATTCAGACATTTGAACCCCTTTCCAGATCAGTTTTATCATGTAAAATGGTGATACCTATAATATAGTGTGGGTATATATACATATACCCATACCCACCTGGGGTATGGGTGTGGGTCTGACCACCAGTACCCTGGGGTATACCCATGCATTTGCCTACTTGCAGATGGCCTTGACCCATATTGGTCTCAATTATGGAGGGAATAAAAAAAGTTCCAGGTACATAACAACATCAATATGCAGGTCCAGGTTTGCCCAGAGGGCCGTGGTATGTCAATATTATTGCAGCTGAGTTAATCTATCTGATCATATCTGCACCACTCTGTTTTCCTGATGAAGTTAGTATTACATATAATAGTATGTACATATATATACAGTGACCTCAAAAACTGTTGCAATGTTTTGCAGCTTTTGACTAGTAGTGATGCAGCACTTCATAGTGTGGGAATATCGCTTAGTGTTGGTGAGGTCGGCCAATGTAATAACCCTTGGCTTTCTATTGGTGCCTGGATCATGTGATTTGACCCAGTGGCTGTGGATATATGGCTATTTTTGTACAGCAATACCATTGCAACAATTTTTGAGCTTTTGGCATGAAAGATGAAATCACAGTCAAATCATGCCATATTTGGTATTGTTTGGTCATACAAACAAGGATACATATTTAAACAGTGTGTCTGAGTTCAAAAAAGTTCACACACCTCTTTGTTTTTGACCACTACCATCATGAGATCACTTACTTCCACTCAGAAGAATTCCATCCTCTCTATGCTTGATGCTGGCCAGTCTGCTCACTCCATTGCATCTACTACTGGTATCAATGTCTCTACCATCTCCAGACTTCACTCCAAAGAGTGTTCTGAGGTCCAGAAGTCCACTGGAGGTGGTTCAATCAAGCTTTCCCCTGCCAATATTTGCCATGCCATCCACCTTCTCTCTTCTCAAAAGGCAGAAAATGCAGTCCAGGTGACCCATACCCTTACCAATATCATCAACCAGCCCCTCTCCCCTAGTACTGTTCACCATCACAAGGCTCATTTGGACTATACCTATGCTCACAAGGATTGGACTGTGGATGGCTGGAAGAGGGTAGTATGATCTGATGAGACCAAAATCAATCACCTAGGATCAGATGGGAGGAAATGGGTGTGGAAAAAGCCAGGTAAGGGGCTCAGTGACAGGTTGGTAGAGGGAACTGTCAAGTTTGGAGGGGGTTCTTTGATGATATGGGGCTATATGACTTGGCAGGGAGTTGGGTATGCTGCCAAGATTGATGGTAGGATGGATGGAGATCTTTACCTTCAAATATTGAAGGATAAACTGCTGAATACCCTGCAGTATTTTGGTCTCAATCCTCCTGACATCATCTTCCAGCAGGACAATGACCCCAAGCACACTTGCAAAAAGGTCAAGGAGTGGCTAGAGGAGCAGGATTTTCAGACCATGGTGTGACCTGCACAGTCTCCTGACTTAAACCACATTGAACACCTGTGGGGTTATCACAAAAGGAGGCTTGCAGAGTATGAACACCCTCCTAGTGGAATTCATGAGTTGTGGGATAGGGTTCAGGTGGATTGGGAGAAGATATCAGTTGCAGAGTGTCAGGATCTGATTGAAAGCATGCCTAGGAGGGTTCAGGCAGTGCTTAAGTCTTAGCAAGGCTAGGAGTGGGTACAGTAGAGCACGTATGTAATCAGGTATGGTACGAGCCAGCTTATATAAGCTGGCTAAGATGCATGATAGCCTGGATGTGACAATGAGTTTTGCTTAGATAATAAAATGTGCAGCCAATTGATGATGATAGACTGGGGCAAGAATGCGCACCATTTCATTCTCCGAGGTCAGGCTTAAATACATGATCATACATATTTCATATCATGATTCAGCTCGATTGCACTCGGCATCTCGGCTTGTCGTCACGTGCTCAGTGCATGTTCAACACTCCCCCTCAAGCCAAGCTTATGCCAAGTTCAGTAATGTGTTGAGTATGTTTTGGTTTCAGCAGCACTTTGGTAAAGATGTCCACTGTCATAATTGTAGTCAGACAATATCGTGTATTGATTATTCCCTTAGAAAATTTCTCTCAGACAAAGTGATTGTGAATATTAAAATATTTGGACCATTGATGATATTGGTTATTTTTGGCAATAGCGAGTGCTGATTGGTTGTCACCAAATAATATAGTGGGCTTAGTTTGCAGGAAACCTAATTCTAAGAATAAGTTCCTTAGCCACACTGCCTCTTTGGTAGCATGGGCCATAGCCATATATTCAGCTTCAGCAGTCAATAAAGCCACCATGTTCTGTTTCTTGGAGCTCCACATGATTGCTCCATTATTAAGCAGAAATGCATAATCTGAAATAGAAATACAGTCCTTTGAGTTCACAAAATCAGCATCCGAGTAGCCATAGAAATTTTCAGAGGGTTTATTTGTATTCTCGTCAGCGGAATATTTTATTCCTAATTCTCGTGTGTCAGCAAGATACCTTAGGATATGTTTTGCTGCTGTCCAATGACTCATGTCAGGATTTGCTGTAAATGCTGCAAGCCGAGATATTGTGTAAGCGATGTCAGGGCATGTGGCAACAGTGGCATACATAAGCAAACCAATTAGCAAAGCATATGTAGTGCTCTCACTAGATCCATCATGCTCTGTTGGCTCGAGCTTTACACTTGGGTCCATTGGCATTGTTCATTTGCCATTGTTGTAGGATAGAATTAATATATTGTTTTTGAGCAATTTTGATCAACTTGTTCAGGTGATCTCACTCAATTTCTATCCCTACAATTTTAGACAGTTCACCCATATTGGTCACTTCAAACAAAGTTTGAAGTTCCTTTTTGAGCTTCGTCATAATGTCGGATGTATTCATAAATAGTAATAGGTCATCAACCCAGACAGTGATGATTTCTATAGAATTTTCAGTCCATTTGATATATACATACACACAGATCTGAGTGTAGACATTGGAAACCTTTGAGCTATAATTGTTTATTCAGCTCTTCATTCCATTCACATCCGGACTGTTTAAGTCCATATAAGGTTTTAATCAGATGTGACATAGTCGTACAGTACTGTCATCAAAACCTTTGGGTTGTTTCATGTATATTTCCTCTTTTAGCATGCCATTAAGGTACATGCCTTTTACGTCCATTTGCTGGATTTCCCAATTTTGTTTAACTGCGAGTGCAAGTATGGCTCGTATGGTTTCCAGGTGTACAATGGGTGAAAAGGTCTCATTGTAGTCCATGCCTGGCTGTTGAGAAAATCCTCTAGCTACTAAGTGTGCTTTATATTTTAGTAGCTCGCCGTTCTTTCCGAGTTTCTTAACAAATACCCATTTATTTGTTATGGGTATTCTACCCTCAAGGGGGTCAATCAACTCCCACGTGCCCATATCGCAGAGTTGTTTGAGCTCAGTTTGTACAGCTTTTTCCCATTCAGGCCATTCCAGTGATTCCTGTGCTTCTTTAAGCGTTTTTGGATCACCATGTCCCAAATTGGTTTTGGTGAATGCAGTATACATGGCCTCAGTGGATGACACGTGATCTTTCTCATCATCAATGTCATCAGGTACTTCTTCTAATTCTGGAAGTGGGTCATTTAGCCAGCTATAGTCATGAAGTACCTTGGGTCTTGTACTGTGTCGAAGCGACTCATTTTCTCGCTTTCATTTCAGAGTATTTTGGGTAGAGTTTTCTCCTCTTTGTTCTACACTGGTAATATCCGAGTGTGGTGTGTCAGTACTACCCAACTCCCCCTCATGCCACACCTCAGGCGTGGATGATGCCAGTGAGTCACTATACTCCTTTTGGAATCAATAATTCCTTGAGACTTTTACCTGACACATTCGTGCATTGTAGTATTTTACAGCCTTTGGTCTGTCTAGGTAGCCAATAAAAATATGTTTTTCACTTTTTGGGTCTAGTTTTGAAACCTTGGGTCCTTCTTTCAGTATCCAGACAGGTGATCTGAGTTCTTGGAGGTGCGATATATTTGGTTTATTATTAGACCACTTCCCTTTGGGCGTAGACCCTTCTACAGCATGTGTATATGACCTATTTTGTATATACGCAGTGTGCGTGACTACTTCGGACCACAAGTATTTTGGAATGTCACGTGCAAAAATCATGGCATGTGATAACTCCAACAGAGTTCAGTTGAACTGTTCAGCAACACCATTTTGAGAAGGTGAATATGGTGCTGTTAATTCGATCTTGATCCCATGATCTGCTAACCACGTGAGTAATGACCGATTGACATATTTGGTTCCTCTATCAGCCCGTAGACATTTTGGCTTAATATTCCAATGCATCTCAATATTTGTGAGATATTGTTGTACTTTTGTAGTCATTTCATCTTTACTTTTCATAAACATTACTGTACATCTTCATGTACAATCATCTATAAAAGTAATATAGTATTTTGCTCCATTGATTCCTTCGATATGGGCTGGTCCCCACACATCAGTATGTGTGAGTTCTCCTGGATGTTCAGAATGTATTGCCTCTTTTGGAATAGGGGTGTGAATATGCTTCGCTTGAATGCATGCACTACAGTCAAAGTCGGGCGATTTCTCGTCAACATTAAATCCTTCGACTAAATTTTTACAGAATAAATTTCTTAATCCATCAAGGCTAACATGTCCGAATTTCTTATGCCAGTTTAACCAGCTATTAGCAGATACAGCAATATGGGACTGTTCTGGTATGATAGTTTGTGCACTTAGGTAATACATGCCATGTGTGCATTTACCATTGGCTATGGTTTGTCTGGTTGAATCAAGTAGCCAGATCTTACCATTCCTGGTAATCACCCTACCACCTGCTTCATCGAAGCACCTAATTGACAATAAATTATGTTTCATGTCAGGAGCATAGAGTACATTGGTTAGTTTGAGTACAAACGATTTTTCTCCAACTTGAGTATGGAGTTTGAGATCTCCTTGTCCAAGTGCAGATATGGATGAGGTACCAATCCCAATGATTTCTTTATTTATGCTTACATATTTTGTAAGCATGTCTTGATTGTTAGTGATGTGCGTTGTAGCGCCTGTATCAGCGATCCACAAATAAGCAGAGAAATCAGTCTCATTCACATCGCACATAACAACATCATCGCTTGTAACTACAAAGGCTGTTTCAATAGCCTGATCATTCACAAAATGCACCTGAGGGGTGCTGCCATTCTTCCTTTTCTTCTTGTCCTGCCACTTCTTTTTGTGTTCATCATACTTGGCTCCGCCAGGAGCAAAGCATTGATCAGTGATGTGGTTGAAGTGGCTGCAGTTCCCACACTTTGGCTTGCCGTGCCATTGGCAAACTTTAGCGAGGTGATCAGCGATACCACATACTGCACATGTGCTGAAAGGGTTTCCTTTTTCAATCTTTCTCCTTTTCACACCACGTTCAACAACATAGTAGACCTGCCCATCATTGTTGTTGTCATGTTTACATCTAGTACTAGTACTCATAATAGCACCAGCACCTGCTCCACCCATTCAACATTCATACTTGTCTTTGATGAGTGCCAACATTTCCTGCAGATTCATCTGGGGTTGGCCCATAACACTGGACTGTGCACCCAAATAAGTCGATATGAAACCTTCCCAGGATATCGGCAAAGACAAGATCAGTATGTCATGAAATTCTGTCTCAGGCATGAGGCAGCCCATTTGGTGGAGCCTATTATGTAACTTTTTCATGTCAACGATGTGAGCAGGAATATCACTGTCGTTAGTAGCGGCCCTTCGGTACATAGCATGTTTTAAGGCCACGATTGTCTACTGTCCTTTGACCTCATGTATGGTTTTTAGATTTTCCCACATGTCAGCAGACGACTCGACCTCCACCAAGTGAATGATTTGGTCATCGCTGACATTGGTAGATAATAATAGCCTTGCTTTCACCTTGTTTGAATCCCACTCGTTTATGGCATCGTTATCCAACGTTGGCTTGGCCACATGCTTAGTCACATGATCAAGTACCTTATGGACACTCAGTACATTGGTCATGCATATCTTCCACACAGTCCAATTGTCATCACTGAGTGATCCAATTTTGTATGAGGACAAGGAACCTAAGTTGGTGCCTGGAATGGCACCCTTATTGGTTCTGGAAGTGGTAGGCATGACTGTACTGGGGACAGGAGCTGGACCAGGTGTACCTGTCATCTCAAAAGAAGAACAACGTGAAATAAAAAGCTAACATAAGTATACAGGGATGAATCATTTGCTTGCCTTGATTAGAAGCACAAGGCGGGCTTATAACCTCTTAGCAAGGCTAGGAGCAGGTACAGTAGAGCACGTATGTAATCAGGTATGGTATAAGCCGGCTTATATAAGCTGGCTAAGACACACGATAGCCTGGATGTGACAATGAGTTTTGCTTAGATAATAAAAGGTGCAGCCAATCGATGATGATAGACTGGGGCAAGAATGTGCACTGTTTCATTCTCCGAGGTCAGGCTTAAATACATGATCATACATATTTCATATCATGATTCAGCTCGATCACACTTGGCATCTCAGCTTGTCATCACATGCTCAGTGCACATTCAACATTAAGGCAAAAGGAGGCTATACCAAGTACTAATGTACCACAAATACCTACCTCCTATTAAAAGCCCAAAAACTGTTGCAATGGTATTGCTGTACCAAAATAGCCATATCTCCACAGCCACTGGGTCAAATCACATGATCCAGGCACCAATAGAAAGCCAAGGGTAAGTACATTAGCCAACCTCACCAACACTAAGTGATATTCCCACACTATGAAGTGCTGCATCACTACTAGTCAAAAACTGCAAAACATTGCAATGGTTTTTGAGGTCACTGTATAATAATCTGTTACTCTAATTGCCATATTTTACTACACTCTTCCTTCTCTCCTTCTCTACCATGTACAAACTTTGGCTCTGCATGCTTGTTGTTTGTGGGTACTCGAGAGGCTAATGATATGTTTTTCACAACTCATATTTTTGTGTGGGAGTCAGCACATATTGATATTATAATATCATTTAACATTCGCAACACAGCTTCGTCACGCGTCACTCTTAGTCATGTCAGGTCACGGTTTTCTGGCAGCAAGGCTCTCAAGTACACACTCAAGTTAAGCTGACGTCCTGTGGACACTAAAATAGGTTTATGTTGTGCAGACCTTGATGAATAGTGTGAGGGAGGTTTTCCGTCCTCTGTTTGTCAAGTGACTTGCCAAACATAGACAATGCATCTAAGCATAGATGTACCCTTGTCACCAACATAATAGATTCCCTGGTGGTTTCCCATACCATAAGCTAGCTATCAGGAGTGGATTAAACAATTTACATTGAAGTCACTGTGGTGGTCACCTTGGTGCTGACATCCAGCTGACATCCAGATCTCTCATACATTAAACAATATATACAATACCAATCCAACCTTGTGAATGACATCAGCCTTATACTTCTTTGGATGCTCATAGCATGTTGATTCAATGGTGTTGATGTCATCTAAAGATTGTTTTACTTATGCAAAGTCAATCATCTAGTCCACAGTTGCATCCATGATATAGGCAGGTCTGTTCAAACATGGGATAGGCAATGTCCTGAATGTGGTGGTCACCTTGGTGCTGGCATCCAACTGACATCCAGATTTCTTATACATTAAACAATATATACAATATCAATCTGACCTTGTGAATGATATCAGTATCCTACTTCTTCAGATGCTCATAGTATGTTGATTTAATGGTGTTGATATCATCTAAAAGGTTGTTTTACTTATGCAAAATCAGTCATCTAGTCCATAGTTGCATCCATGATATAGTCAGGTCTGTTCAAACATGGGACAAGCAATGTCCTGGATGTGGTGGTCACCTTGGTACTGACATCCAGCTGACATCCATGTTTCTCATACATTAAACAGTAAATACAATGCCAATCCAACCTTGTGAATAACATCAATATCCTACTTCTTCAGATGCTCATTGCATGTTGATTTAATGGTGTTGATATCATCTAAAAGGCTGTTTATTTATGCAAAGTCAGTCATCTGGTCCACAGTTGCATCCATGATACAGTCAGGTCTGTTTAAACATAGAACAAGCAATGTCTTGAATGCAAATGGAATGTCAGTGCAAATAAATAGCTCATGTACACTGTAATATCTATAGTGGCACTGTGCCAAATGTTTGTTACATGATGGAATAGACATGTCCAAGAGACTGGCTCAAGCAACAGGAAAGCCTGATCTCAGACAGTGAAGGAACATTCGACTTACTGGATGGGGTATGTACCAACACTGTCGAAAGCCAGTTGCTTTCCTTACCCTCAGGCGGTTAGACTCTTTGTATCATCATACTCATCAGTAATTTATCATGTAACCTTTTCATATACTTTTGGACTACATTGACACAAGGCAACCAAATTCTATTAAAAACCATGCATTGTGGCATTCGTGCTGCGTCACGGGCAAGGGCGAGGATGGAAGAACTGGTTGGTGATGTCGCGGACAGCGGTGTCGTGGGACGAGCGGGCGTGCGAGTGTGGCGTGCAGAGAGCGAGCACGGAGGACAAGCGGCGTACGGGGTGGTTGAACGCATTCCCATCGTTGACGACGCCGTCGGTGCACGTGTCAGAGCGAAAGTACTCCATCAGGCTGGCATTCCGTCGGTCAAAGAAACCAAAGTCCCTCGTATACCCCGCAGATTTACCCAACTGGCTTTACTCCCACCCCCCTCGTCCCTCCCACCCAGCTCACCCTTCCTCTTTCCATCCGCTGTAAGGGGGTGATTTGACGGCGCTGGGGCGCATTCGACGGCAATGAAACTAAACAGGTCTGAGTCGGAGGCTGTGGAGGGCATGCCGAGGGGTACTCATACCGGGCGGTGGCGGCGACATGGACGTGGGACAGTGTCCGCATATAGCCCCTCAATGTCCTCATTGTTTGTCGGTAGGGCATTGAGCTGCGAAAACGAGGCAAAGGCGTGGGCGTGGGCAGGGGAGGACAGTGCCTGTTACAGCCTAGTTGATCATGAACAGCGACCAACCGTTCGCAGACATTTCCGGACCCTGCGCACACGTCGTGCGTCCCCGACGCTGACGCTGAACGGGGACCTAGATCTGGATGAGGAAGGGACAAAATTTCCCTTGAGTCCATCCCCTGTCAAGGTCTCAGCGGGTGCAGGCACCCATCGATGTCCACCAAGTCATAGCCATGTCCCCAAACTCACCCGCGGACAGACGAGGTTGCGTTCGGCACACGATGAAAGAGATATAGAGGGCACCAACCTCCTGCACGACTTCATCCACGGACGATGTTCCGAACCCCTTCTGGAGGTCGTTCGATTTTGCCACCTCGCCTTTGGAGACATTTGTGAACACATTTGATCTTTGGAGGACATCATCTAGATCGGTTTCACTTCAAACACACAATAAGACAGAATAGAGCAATGAGTGGATGCAGACTGACACGCTGTTTCGCCGTTCTTGTACTTTGTTCTTGTGGCATGCAATCTGTGATCTGAGCACAGGCTGCTTGACAAGAGTCTGATCATGGCATACCTCGACATGTTTTCTGCCTTTTTTCATATGCGCTGGGCACGCGAGCGAACCTACTCGCAGGGTGGGCCACATGGTGTGTGGTGTACCGTGGTAAGCGCGCTGTAACACGGGTGTTCGAGATGCGCTAGGTGCAGACATGTGGTGGTGGAAGGGTACAAAGGAAGGAAGGACCGACTGCTCTCAGGGAACCAAATGTCGCTGACCCAGCCGCTGGCGCATAAGATAAGGCTCCGGTGGGTACGAACCCCGGTGGAAGATCGGCAAGTCTGGGAAGTGGCGAGGACACCTCTTGGACAGAGAAATGCGGGGACGCAGCCACGCACGGGGCGGAACAAGTCGGATCCAAGGAAGCACTGCCAGCCAACATAGCCTCATGTCTCCAACGATAGCGACCTAGTTCCATTGTATGAGAACGCATTCATACTCACAGAGTCGCCGTCGGCGGAGTTATTGGAGAGCCATTCTTCGACTTCGGTGACAACCTCGATGATTTCTACATCGGGAACGCCTTTGCCACACACGAGCACGACACACTGGAGCAGCTGCGCCGCTTCGGTCTCGGTCGCTGCTTCAGCGGTGGCGGTGAGCTCGGGTGAACCTACCACATGCAATTTTTTAACACGGTCAGCCTAGAATGCTTTTTGGTAGGTGCTTGGAGAAAGGTTCCGAAGACATCTGGGTGCCGACCATAGTACGTTAGGCACGATCTAAGGTGTTCTGTAGGGAGTACGCACGCAAGACAGAAAATATGACCGGGTGCTATGGCGTGAGGTGAATTCTGAGCGGGTTCAGCGGAGATAATGTATGGATCCAGGCAAACATCACAGAGGCTGGCGGGGTGAACCACGAGCATAGCAAACACGAAAACTGAAGAACTGAAACCAGAAACGGCCGTCGAGGCTGATATCACCACATAGCATAAACATGCAAGCAGCTAGGTCGTCCACGCTCGCCAGGGTGTAAGGATTGGGAGGTGAGAATCTACCTGAGGTGTCGAGGGAAAACTCCACCCTACCTCGACTCAGAGAAGCGTCCTCGGTGGGCTCATCGTCGCTGCAGGCGCCTTCTATCTCCGTGCTAACCCACGCGGTCCTAAGCTTGCTGCTACTGGCATGAGCCGAGACGCACGTCAAGGGGTGGGTCAACGACAGGTCAGGTCTAGTTGAGACCCTGCAGGGAGTTGGGCGTCGGCCTTCGCGGAAGGCTTGACTGGGCTGGGCCTGCGTGCGTAAGAGCGCACGCATGCGCTGGATTGGCTGTCTGCGTTGGGTGGACACGCGCTCCGGTGAGCGTGCGGTCTCGGGGAATGGTGGGCTGACCTTGTTTATTTCCCGGCAGTGAACGCAGCCCAATGTTTTCGTCCTCGTGTCGTGTCCTTGTCTATCACAGGCCTGGTGAGGGCGGTGATGCGGCAAGCTGGTGGTTTTAGTTGGAGACGAAGAATTTTTTTGTGGGCCAAGCTGCTTACTCATCAATTCACGCCGCCACCGCCACTAAAGAATGATACCAAACTTCATACCCAAACGATGGTCCCTTGACACGCCCTCTGAGCAGAAAATGGGTCCTGCCTATTCGATGTTGGCTGTGTTGATGGGGGTTTGGAGCAAAGCAACTCTGTCGCCAACAGTACTCCATGTTGCCCACCCCAAGGAGTGAGCAGGGTCCGGGGTATAGATAGGTCCTTAATTATGATCTGTAGGCGATCTGGGATAACGGTCACCATGGTGAGGGTTGTTCTAGGTGAATAATGTGAGCTAGTACAATATGGATGGATTAGTACCACATGGCAGGAAAAGTAAATACGAACATGATCTTTGATTTTGAATGAAGGGATCGCCTCAATCATCACTTAGGAAGCATACAGCTTGCTCGTGATAGGGCCAACAACACTCTAAATCTCTGCCAACTCCTCATCCAGATCGTCCGTCGTCGCCGTCTGTCCATTCTCATCAATCCACTCCATCACCTCCTTGATGGCGGAAAGAAGTGTCTTCTTGTCATCGTCTTCCAGCTTACCACGCAGCCCAGATTGATCGGCGAGTTGAGACCAAATCCAAACGAGGACAGCGGGTTGAACGACTCGATACACTTGCAGTTGGCTTCGTCCTCAGAGGCGAATTCCTCGGCCTCACGAACCATGCGCTTAATGTCCTCCTTGGACAGACGACCCTTTTCGTTCGTGATGGTGATCGACTCGGATTTATCACTGGTGGCAAGAAATTAAGCAAATAACTCAAGAGCCCGTTAAAATGTACTTACATTCCCTTGTCGGCGGCACCGACCTTCATTATACCATTGGCGTCAATCTCGAAGCTGACTTCAATTTGGGGGATACCACGTGGTGCAGGAGGAATACCAGAAAGCTCAAACTTTCCAAGAAGGTTGTTGTCCTTGGTCAACGCCCGCTCACCCTCGTACACTTGGGTGAGCACGGTCGGCTGGTTGTCAGCAGCCGTAGAGAAGCTGTATCCCAGTCGATCAGTCCATTAGCCCAGTGATTCGAAACCAACACTACGCATATCTGAGACTTGCGAGTAGGGATGACAGTGTTACGAGGGATGAGCTTGGTAAAAAATCCACCAGTGGTCTCGATACCGAAGGTAAGAGGGCAGACATCGACAAGGACAACGTCTTCAGTGCCCTGTTCACCCGAAAGGATACCACCCTGGACAGCAGCACCATAGGCAACTGCCTCATCGGGGTTGATACGCTTGGAAGGCTCCTTGCCGTTGAAGTACTCCTTCAAGAGCTGTTGAACTTTAGCGATACGAGTAGATCCACCGACGAGACAACCTATGATATCTGCGCAAGTTGAACATAACAAGCCACGCACCTCATCGACATCTTCCTTCTTGACATTGGCGTCCTTGAGAACTTGCTTAACGGGCTTCATTGTCTTGCGGAAGAGATCCATGTTGAGCTCCTCGAACTTGGCTCTGGTGAGCGTTTCGGAAAAGTCGTTGCCATCCTCAAAGGACTCAATCTCAATCCGAGTCGACTGTTGGCTCGACAAAGTCCACTTGGCCTTTTCAACTTCACGCTTCAACTTGCCCATGGTGTGCAAGTTCTCAGTGACATCAGTACCCGTCTTCTTCTTGTAAAGATTGATAAAATAGTCAATGACCCGGTTATCGAAGTCTTCACCTCCAAGGTGAGTGTCACCGGCGGTTGCAAGGGCTTCAAAGACACCATCGTCGATGGAAAGGAGGGAGATATCAAAGGTACAACCACCAAGGTCATAGACGATAATCTGAGATTCACCACCATGCTTGTTAAGACCGTAGGCGATGGCAGCGGCGGTAGGCTTGTTGATAATACGGAGGACCTGAAGACCGGCAATAGTACCCGGCGTCCTTGGTCGCCTGACGCTGAGCGTCGTTGAAGTCTAATGAATTTATAAATATTTGAATTTCCAATGTTACACGTGTACTCACAGGCGGGGACGGTGACAACGGCATGGGTAACCTTCTCACCAAGGTATGCCTCCGTAGTCTCCTTCATCTTGGTCAAAACCATGGCGCTGACTTCCTCGGGGGTCTGCACAGGGAAAGCTCAATATTCTAACGCGATTCTAACAATCTCGATAAACTCACAAATTCACGCGTCTCGTTCTTGTAGTTGATTTGAATGGCAGATTTTCCGCCCTTGTCGACGACATCAAAAGGCCAGTGCTTGATATCCCGCTTGAGTTCGTTGTCGTCCATCTTATGACCGATCAAATGTTTGGCATCGAACACAGCATTCTTGGGGTTAGAGTGGAGGGCATTCTTGGCAGAATCACCGACGCTGAAGGATTGTGAGCAAAGATGGATGAACACGCATGACAACGTACAGTCGTTCATCTTCAGTAAAGCTGACCCATGAAGGCGTTATCCGGTGATCTTGATCGTTGGCAATGATCTCCACGCGACCACCTCGTTGAACACTGTGCTCACCCGCCACTCGGTTGCGTTCGATATAGTAGTCAAGCGACTTGATACCACACAAATGCTCTTTATCGGTGAACTGAAGCTCTGTATATTTTCCAAAGCGAGATGCATTCGGATTGAAGAGGGTGTGAGCATGTCCGAAGGACTCGATGACGAACTCTGCTGCGGGCACCTGGCTCGCGAGCTTGGAGCCCAAGTTCTTTCCCGGATTGGAAACAGACAGCTCCTTTGAAAAGCATCATTATGTCGAAGCGGCGGATTTCCAACTTCCCACCGTGACTGGGCCAGTTTCACCACTATGAAAGAATACAACGTTCATAAGGAGTAAAAAACGAGACTGTACCTGGACTGGTCCTGGACTGTACGCCTCACGTGGTAGTAGGCATTATTGGGAAGCTGGAAGCTGTGGGGAGGGAGTGAGGCCTTGTTTTCAGCCATGTCCCGATCTGCAGCGTATTTTTGGAGAATCGAGTCGGCGCTTGGACCAACATACTTGTGAGGGTGGACGGTGACGAGGGCGGAGGACCCAATGCTGGTATAGTTGGTGTCCAAGTCGGATATGAAGCGCTCGCGGAGACAGGTGACGATAACGTCGTCTGAGATGGACAATAGGTTAGCGAGGTCAGTGACAGCCCCGAGCCACTGCTGCAGGCTCATCCCGGTGGACTCCCTGTTCATTTGTTGGCATCAGCGACAGCGGTGACAACGAGACCTGAAAAAAGGAAGTGGCCTGGGGTGAAGAAGGTAAACGGCCGGTGGGGGCGGGGCGACGAAGAGGGGAGGGAGAGGGGAAAAGGAGCGACGCGGATGACTGAGCTGGTCGGTAACAAGCCCGGAAAAGACTCGGTGGGGGTTGATGGCAACAACAGCGGAGGACCCGATGCTGCTATAGATAGCATCGGACACGGTAACGAAGCACTGGTGGAGTGAGGTGACAATGACATTGGCGAGCTGGAAGATGTGGCGAGGGATTCGGATGTCACACTCTTTAATGAAACCAAAACCAATCAATCAACATGTGTCTCGGATACATGGACAGAGCGTGCATTGAGTGCACAATAGGCGGGTAGTATGAATGAGGGGGATACGAGACTCGGATAAGGATGTGTGGGGAGCAAATGAGTGTATCAACAACAATGATTAGAGAATGACTGTGATGACGCTAGAGCCATACTAACTCCTCATGGAGGCTGCGCTGCCAATCAGAAATACCTGTACCATCAGATGCACGAAGACTGGAATCTCTGTCATTTGCAGGGAACATTTCGAGGTCCATTTGAAGAGCTTGTGTGAAGTACCTGACGAACACAAGATTAGTGGTAAGGTAGACGATCATTCGTACACCAGCAACTTACTTGTCCCACGCCTTTGTACGATGCTGCGGCGATGGCTGATGTTTGAGATCCAAGCGCATCTCATCAAGTAAGGCATCAATATATTCCCAGAATTGATGATCAAACCACAAGCGCTCTTCAACGGGCTGCTTTTTCTCATTTTCCTGTTCGGACCCTGGTTCCTCTGGTTGCTCCAACAAAGCCATCTTCTTGACCAGTGACTCGGCAACCAGTTTCTGGAACAACAAGAGGTTCTGGCGCTGGACAACAGTCAGTAACGACATGAACAAATACTTATTACTTACCAAGAGGGCAATACGTGCCCATTGACCTGTCGTCACATCCATGAAGTGCTTCTGAGTAAGGGACTTCGCAAGCTGAGAGATGTGGCGTCGTTTACTGATGGCGGCTAACGTCTATACAACCAGCATGATTAGGTTGAACCGAATGAGTCAATCTCGAATCTCCGAGTCAATTAATCTTGAAATACCTACCTTGATTTTAATCTGTGAGCGCTGCTTCGTAAGAACATCTTTGATAAGGGTATCAATAATGTCAGAATTCTCTGGATCCTCCAAAGTTCTGGCGGGAATTTTGAAGACGCCTGGATTTCTCTTGATAAAGCCCTAGTATGAAAATGGAATGGTGTCAGTGAATATTCTATCAACATTGGCTGCTTGCGCACATACCCAAAGGTTCTCAGGGAGGCCGTCGACATATTTTGACAGGTTTGGTGATAAAAGGCAGGTCCGTAGTCGATCTTTGAGTATTTCCTATATGCGATTCGGATCAAATGTCAGAGAATGTGAATAATGGTTGATTTACCTTGAACTGAGCAGACCGAATGAAGGCTTGATTTTCATCTTTGAACCTTTCACGCTCCAACGCCATAAGGGTTCCTTGTAGCGTGATAAGCATTTGGGGTACGTCGAGCTGTATGTTTTGTTATTTACAGACTAAAATGATTGGAAAGGAACACTAACATTGGCGAATTGATCTAGTGCATCATCTTCAAGCTGATTCTCCCGGCAGGTGTCGAGCGCATGGAGCTTCTTCCGTTTCAGCACGCGGTCCGCTTCGAGGTCGTCAGACGAGTCTGAACGCTCCCGTCGCCGAGGCTGAGCTGGTGGAAATCCGGCAGAGGTTGGTGAACCAGGAGGAGAATCCGAGCCTTTTGGAAAATAGAGGCTGGCATGCGGGCGAGCGGGAGAGGAGGACGGGGTACGGTTTGGTGACCCTTCGTGCCTATTGTGTCTAACAGCCTGCTCATGTCGAAATCTTGCGAGAAGACTCATCCTGGGCAAGCAAAAGGCTGAGCGAAGGGCGAGGTCTAAGGTTCATGACTGCCGTTGTTAAAACGAACCATTGTTGTGGAGGATTTGTCTCAAACTGTTCGATGGGAATATTCACGACGGGCATTACAGCGGTTTGGGTAATTATTGGCAGCTGCGAGTCGCGGCTGAATTTGTAGTTACTTGGGTAGCTGCCCATAGCCGCCCTCGAACGATGCCCAATCGAAGGATCAGCCGTGATCTCAAGCTGGCGGCAATCTGACTTCATGAATGAGGACTTATTCGCCTTCAGGACATCCTGGAGTGCTGCGGCTTCTCCGAACGGACTTTTTATCGCATCCTAAAGCTCTGGAGGGATACTGGTGATGTTGTCAACCACACCCAAGGCCTTTGTGGACGACCTCGCCTCCTTGATCGTGATGACATCGACTACATCCTCCATCTTGTTCATGCTAGGCTGGACTACTTCCTGGACGAACTCCTCTCCCTTGTCAAACACAACCAATTCATCTCCCTTCACTTTAGCACCATCTTTGATGAGCTTGAATGTGCGGGTATGAGCCGAAAGAAGCTCCATCGCCTTGCTAAGGAGCGCAATGAAGATCGCCATGCGGAGTTCATTGCCCGCATGGCTCAATATGAGCCAAACCAGCTTGGCTTTGTCGATGAAACCTCCAAAGACGAACGTACTATCTGCCGACGCTATGGAAGATCTCAGAAGGGACACCATGCTGAGATGAAGCAGGGGTTTGTGCGTGGCTGTCGCACAACTACGGAGGCCCTCCTCACATTGGATGGTGTTGTCTCTACCACCGTTGTTGAAGGTTCTATGACGAAAGCGGTTTACCTGAGTATATGCACCTTTCTGATTGCGCTTGTGCTTCTTTGAGGCTGGAGGAGTGGTCAGAGTTTGAGCCTTGGTGGGTTTTTCAAGTCTATTATCCTTGCCGAGATGGAGATCAGGTTCCTTGTGATGATCGCCACCATCCGAGTCTGCGTCGGAGTCCAAGCTTGAATGGTTGAATATCGAATGCTCTCTGTCGCCGAGAGCCACAGGATTGGTATTTTTTGAGTCCAAGACAGCCTGCAGGAGTCGGAACTGCTTGTTTGCGCCTCCTGGCACTACAAGGGCAAGATTTGACATTGTTCTGATGATGAATTACCGTCGGGATTTCGAGTTGGTGTCTACTACCCCTGTGGCTAATCTACGCGAGCCGCGACTCGCGGCTGCCAATAATTACCCAAACCGCTGTAAGTGCGACAGGGGTACCAATTCAGTAAACGAATGACACATGTAATTGCCTACAGGGGATTCTATCTGCAATAATGCGTGCTTGATGCAGGATGTTGGAAGGATGCCGGACTAGCCACATAATAGATGGCTTGAGGCGAACCCCCATATGGCATAGAGGGCCCAGCTTGCGGGGGATCGCATGGCATTGGGTCATACAATATACTAGGAGGACCATGTGAACGGTCATTAAAAGCTGAATGCGCAGCAATATATGCCGGGTACCCGCCAGCCGAAGATGACGATGACGAATGGGGGCCCGGGTTAAGGCTGTTGGGATGTTGTGGCGGAGCTTTGGCCTTTTCCTTGCCTTTTCCTCGTGCTTTTTTTGGATGGTCGAAAGCAGGCTGCTCAGCCGGCGACGCTCCGTCACAATTAGTCGTACTGTCAGCCGCTTCATCTCTTCCCTTCTTTGACCTAAGTAAATGTGCGGCATGCAAGCGTGCTGAGGTGTGATCAGAAACGAGGGGTGCGTAAATCTGGTCATAAATTCTGCGTGGAACAGCAGCCTTGATCCAGTGATAGTTGTGAAGTGAGGAGGTATTGACAATATAGGAGTTGGTAGGTGCATGATCGATGAGATCCTTGGTCCGCGACGTAAGCAAGCGCTCTTGTTTCTCGGGCACAGCCCTGGTGGAATTACATCGGGAATTAACACAGTCGTGCTGCACATTGACTGTGCAGACAATGTCCTAAAGCGGAACAAGCAGTTTCAACATAGATCAATTGCCGTTCGGCTGGGGAACAGCTTACAAGAGGGGGGACAATGACATTTTGTTCCTGCGCCGGGCGTTTGATGCATGGGACACGTAGCTGAGCATGCAACTCTGGGAGGAATTCCCAGAGGCTGATGGTTACATGGGATGTAAGACGCTGCTCGCAGGGGACCAAAATCTCCTTGACCGTCCCAATTTGATATCCACCACCGTACTTCACGACAACATGAGTTCCCACCTTGGGTTTGTCTCCTTGCGCCGCTGTAAACGATGTGGCCTTGTGGAACCTATTTTCTTGCCGAGCGATGGGCACGGTTGACCTAGTACATTTTGCAGCATCCGTTTCCTTCCAACTGATCGGCACAATCTCCACGTTGCCATTCCTGCGTGTAGGTAAGTGCGCCACACCTTCAGAGGAGGGTGAGTGATTCGCTAAGCACCTAACAGTCTGGCAAAAAAAACCAACCGACTTCTGGGGGTTCCATCTTTGGGAAACCAAGTAATTGACGTTGGTAAGGGTGTTCGTCGAAATATTTGATAACGCTTGGTCCTGCTTTGACCCACTTTCCAGTAATAGGATCACACCAGAATCCACCAGTGACAACATGTTTGACATTGTCTTGTTCAGCAAAGAGCTGACATGTATCGCGACTTGGTGCCTGGCAGTTACTGTAGATTGATGCGAGACGAAAAACATGGTTGAAGGACTCGTAACGCTCAGTGGAAAAAAGAATTGCAGGTCCGAATCGTCGGATGAACATCGGAAGATGGAGAAGAAAATGAAATTTGGGCTTCATCACTAAGATACTCGGTGCACATTGTGCGCTGATGGTGAGGAAATCGTCGATGACGCGTGAGAGGTTGGCCTGATAGGTCATAGTCAATAGTTTATATGAGAGTATTTAGAGAGGGGTACCGACAAGATATAGTTCTGTATTGTCAATTGACGTATGCCAGAGAAGGACCACAAGTTTCCCGATTACTGACCAACCCTGAAGGACTTTCTCTGGGACAAGGTTATAGATCAGATATGGCATAACTTGCGCAAGGCTCTTGAAGTGTTTCCCAACGAGACCGTTTTTATACCTCACAATATAGTCAGCATTGAGGGTTGGAGAGTTGAGGCCTTCTCTGTTAACGGATTCCAGTCGCGTCTGAAATATTTTGAGAGACTGGCCTTTTTCGAGGATGTGGATTGTTTGCGCCCAAAAATACTTGACAATACCTAGAAGTATTGTGTGAAGGATTTCCGTTGGGGTGTCTTTGTGGATGTCCAAACCCTGCATCCCAAGCAGTGGGTTGATACGGTCGTCGAGTGACTGACCTCCAAGGAGTGCATCCAGTTCACCATTTAAACGTGCAGTAACCTCAGCCTCTGACAGTGCAGGTCTTCCAGCCATTCGCTTCCGTAGCGCCTTTCCAAGTGCCAGCAGCCGGTCCACAATTGCAGCAGTTGCGTTATCTCGGATGCCAGTTTGGCTAAGAGCGTTCTTGACCTTTTCTGTACCGCCAGAGAGTTTGGAAAGCTCAATCTGATGTTTGATTTGAGCACGGGTGTCTTCAGGTGTACGCAACTCTCCACACTGAGAAAAGGTGGTTAGTCCACGACAAGTAAATGAAGTTGTCAATACCTGGAAGATAGAGATGTATCCCTTATCGGTTTTCTTCTCCACATTCGTGCCGCCAACTTTGCAAGTACGGCAAAGATAGTTACACCTCAGCCCTCCATGGCTGCACTCCTCAGCTTGCATTGGGTTGTCGCTTGCAACGATCAAGTTGTATGGAATGAGCGCAACCTCTTCTTGATGCTTGACATCAAACGCTATAATGGGGCTATCGGCTGCTTTTCTGGCAGACAAATTCATAATGAAAATATGTGTGATTCACCGTGACGAACGTACTGGATCGAGTCTTTCATGCCTTGCATCAGCTCCATTGGAGTAGCATGAGGTGAACTTGATATAAAACGAATGGAAAACTCTTGCTCGAGCATCTGCCGTGGCAGTAAACCGTTCGACACATAAATCACGTGATGCTTGTTCCACTGCTTCGAGATATTCCCCGAAACATCGTCCATGAATACGATCAGTGGTACAGTGTAGACCATCCGTCCGCCAGATTTCTCCCGAAGCGGATTTGGCATAAGGTTTGAGAATGCGATGGACGAAGCTGCAGAATTGAAGCTTTAGATACAGTACTCACACTAGTGAAATGGCATGACGAACCTGTGAACTGGATTCCCAACCCTCCAGCTCGGTGCCGGAGATCTTCGAATGTGTTGAAAAATGTTGAAACCGGGATGATGATCGTCTCCAGATCGACCGCAAATCCCCCCTATGGCAAACAAGAATGAATGATCAATAAATGACAAGCGTTGACACAATTCAGCAGGACTTGGAACGAACCACAGTTTTCGAAACTTTGTGGCCGAGAGCAAGAATAGTTGGCTCCACAGATTCTCCTTCAGGTGACATTCTCACCCGGAAAAATTTTTTGGGTATGAAGTACTGGCCTGTCGATTGTTGGAGTAGTTCATTGACAAAATAGACGGCACGATCAACGCGGACACATGGAGGTGCAAGACCATCCGGAAGGTCATCAAGCATCTTACTTCCGTGGTGCACTTGTGACATCTGGCCTTGTCCATCCTCAGGGTATTCTTGCATTGCAAATCGAGTCAGTGGGTTTGCAAAATCCTGCACCCACCATGGGCCAATAGCCTTACGTTATAACAGTTCTTCGAATTAACTAAAATTTTACTTACCATAGCGATCGCCTTGCTGATAGCATTTAGGTAGAACACAGTACCTGAAGGTGCTGTCACCTTCTCGGTCGGAGTTCCGAGGAGCTCCATGAAGCGTTGTTGTGTTTTTTTCATAGCATACATTGACGGCACCTCAGGTGCCCCAAGGTCCTTCGCCCAAATCAGTACCGCTGCTTTCTGTGCTTGCGAGAACCTGAGGCGGGGAGAACTAAAGAGGACATGGGTCAGGAATTCCTATACATCCATCAGCGAAGTTGACCATGATAACCCGTCTAAACCTACCGGCATTGATTTCCAAGGGTATAATGGATCGTTAGCAGAAACTTGGGCAGCCACCTTGGATTTAGTAGAATGAGAGGTCCGGCTAGCAACAGCTATCCACCATTCAGTATTAAAAGAAGAAAAATATCAGGAAAATGCTGACCATCAACATCGATGCCATAGTTTTCGAAATTGGGTGGAACAAGATCTAGTTCATCAATGTCTTCAAGTTCTAGTTCATCTTCGAGTGGCGGCAGCACAGTGGAAAGGATAGATTCGCCACTCTTGATCCTTTGTTGTATCTCATCGAAGTAGTCGTCAACAAGTATAGTGCGTTCCGCTTGGAACTCGTCCCAGAGCTGGCTCAACGGTACTTCAGAATCGCCACTATCGACATTAGATGGAGGCGGCTTTGAGAGCGTGCTTGATGCAGTTACATCGGGGTGCATTATCTCCAAGTCCAGTAAGCCCCGAGACGGGGGCAGTATTGACTGAGATAGGTTGACGATCCCAAGCCTCAGTGGTATCTGCTGTCCTTTCTCTTCAGCTGCTCTCTGAAGATTTTTCTGATGCTTTTTGGATTGAACGTGGTCTGCTACATGACAGCGACGCATAGGTTTCTTCATGTTACGACTCGGGCATACTTTGCATACAACTTGGCACAGGTCATCACCAACTTCAATGAACACTATAAAGGCGGTTAGGATTGAAAAACGCTGGTTCTGACTTCCCTTACCATTTGTATCGAGAGGACGCGGTTTCGAAGACCTGGCCATCAATACACCTTGCACCGTGAGTCGTGACCAAATGGCACACCGAGTCGCAGACTCGCCATGTGAGCTATCATGTCACATGACCTTAGAAATTGTGGCCTTGAGATTTTGTTTGCGTGTTTCCAACGAACCACCACGTTGAAACCCACCAGTGCGGCCCTACTACAACAATGTCAACCACTGTCAATGTCAAAACTTCTCTTGGCCAGAACGGGTATACTCTCGACACGCTCGACCTGTCTGTTCGTTTTCATGGTGCTCTCTACTTCGGGGATGCCCCCGAGCACGTCGTAAGTTTCCTGCGTGAGGTCTTGCACAGCCATTCGAACAATCATTTGACACTCGCTCAGCCCGTGCAAGTTTCCATTCGCCTCTCTGATGAATGGGTCACATTACTTCCCATTGTCCAAGATGTGTCAAAGGAAAGGCTCGCTGCGAAGAAACCATTAACGCCAGTGAGTTCTCCACCGCTGGTTGTCATACAACCACTTATTATTGGCAGACCATGTTCCCTTTCCTCCCACTCCCGTCTTTTTTTGAGCCCTCTGATATATATCAGTGGCAGCAGTTGGCAGAACGAATCGAGCACTGCTTGGTGGCAGATCCCCTTTTCGACTCCAAGCACCCGGAGTGCTACCGCTTGATGCGGGAGCTATTCTGGATGGCGTTTATTGCTGCTAATCCTAAATTCCCTCAGGGCAAGTGGCCTCGTTGGAATGCGCTCATTCCAATGGAGGGTGATTTTATATCACGTTGGATGTTGAAAGATGACGATGCCGAGCTGCCAGATATACCTCTTCATTTCATGATCTGGGAGCAGTTCAGAAGCATCATTTCTGACACACTGTTGATACCTTCTGCTTAGCGATTCTGTCGTGTCATGTATGTTGTATGCCCATGTATCCGAATATGATCCCTCTTATTGTGCACATCATATAGCCCGACCAAAATTCGAAAAAAAAACAACTACTGTACTTGCGGCTGCGCTCCATGGCAATCACTTGGCGGTCAGACCTTTGACAAATTATGAATTTCTTCTCCACTATCATTATAACTTCTCCACATTATCTCAGTGTGCCTCCTGGGCTAATTCACAAGCGTAGCCACATATCAAACCCCATGATAACCTTGAGGAATTTCTCCCCTCGGACCTCGAACTCTCATTCGCCTCCACTATTTCTCCTATGCCACCTCGCAAGGAGCCCATGTATTTCAGCAAGCCTGCGACTTAGCCCACACTTACACAAGTGGTGCACGCATGTTTAGGTATGACCTGACTACTACCACCTTTCCTGCTGGTTTTCCACCAAACGATGGGAACGCACACTTGTAGCCTCAGACGAAATTCTATTTGCCCCTGTAAATGTTCAAATTTCCAACTCGCACTGCCGGTTATGGTCTTCAACTACCAGCCCGCTTAACCCGTTTCTCTTCCTTCGGAGGATGCAATGGATGTGGACCCTGCTCCAGTGACTAGTATGTGTGCGGGCGCCGATGCAGGGTAAATGGGGGCTGGTGGGTTGGATACGGATGCGCGTACTCATGGAAGGTGTTTCTGCATGCTCGTTCAATCGATCATTCTGTTTTTCCGTCCATCCGTCCAGTGGAAGTTAGCTGACACGTTACCGTAGGTTCTCTTTTTGCCATAAGGTGCCCCAACCCCATCGGTTCAGTCCTGGTCAAATTTATCTCGAATCATTCACTATCTTTCTAACATTTTCTTCATAGATTTTCCCATATCTTATCATGCGGGAGCACCTAAATGGCCTCAACCAAGGCAATGCACAATGAGCCGAGGGATAGCTCCTGGCAGGTGATGGGTGAGATAACATTTAGTGGGTTGGGTTGTCGGAGTGAGTGTTGCAGGAAATGGAATGAAGTACATTGGTGGCATAGCTAGGGGCTGGCCCCTGGGCCCCTTCAACAAATTTCCGAATCACAATTCAACTAGTACTATCCTTCATGCCCTCGGCGATTATCCGATTGATTAAATTTCCGTAACCGATGCATTCACTATTGACGTCAGGAGGATTCACCTTGTATTCAGTTGCTATCAATACAAGTCCTTCGTGCACCCAACTAATCCGGTTGTCGATGAGAGCATCACCGAGAACATTCAGCAGGCCCCCTTCTGATACTTTGTGAACATGTTCGGTGACCGCAGTGCGGTGTATTGTCACAACCGTCTGCTCGACGTCGAAACATGAGCTCCTCAGATTTGTCAGCAGGGTCTCTGCTGGAGCATTTGCGAGTGTTTGGCTGGCATCCAAGGCAGTATATCACACAAACGCTCCCTTCTCGACCTACTGCAAATAGTGTAAGAATAGTTTCTCATTTATCGGCCTGGTCTCCGCTGGAGCATTTTCAGGTATCTGGCTTGTACTCAGGGTGGCGTATCACGCAGACACTCAATCCTCGACGTACTGCAAGCAGTGTAAGAACAGTTTCAGGCATGTTGCACTGATGTGTATGGAGAATCTAACACATGTTTCTTTCACATTTTCCGTCAATTGTCAGTTTTCCGAAAGCCTAACTTGGGCGTGTAAATCAGTCTTTGAGTCGCAAACGACTGTAATGACAAATAATACTGTTGTTAGCCAGCAACTGTTCTCCGGTAAGATTCCGAAGGTTCTACTCGCTTAGGTGAATATTCACGCTGGTGTCCTTAGGTGCGCTGTCTGGATTTGCTTCGGCAGTATTGCTTCAACCTCGTAAGTAGAATATTTTGCGACATTCTGCTTCACCACTCACCGAAAACAGTGGACCTTGTGAAAACACGGGTTCAGCAAGGTGATTCTGCGCCTGGTTCTCGGTGAGAGAGCTGGGCACTGCTGGTCGCTCCGTAATTCTTACCATACGAAAGGAATGCCATACTCATCTGGCGCACCGCACATGACATCACCCAGCGGGGCGGGATAATGGGATTGTGGCGAGGCACCAGTGCTTCGCTGTTTCGGTGGGCCAACATAACTAATGTTTCAGGGCACAGACTGATATCCGGAAGAAATATTCCAGGAGTAGCTCTCTACTTTACCAGCCTGACGCACTTGCGCTCGGTAATGGCGAAATCTCCGCACTTTTCAGTCCCGACGGTGGCGAAGAAAGAGGACACCAAGAGTGTCTTACCGA
>QGOI01000011.1:0-25408 GCA_003313885.1 Boletus sp. MG55 | reverse complement strand
CAGACGGGACGCGAGTCGCGAGCGGAACGGTAACCGACAGGACTGCAAGTGTCCACTCTCTCTCGACTGGCAAGCGACTCCTCGGCCCCTGGCGACACTTGCATGACGTGGTCGCTGTCAAGTTCTCCCCCGACGGACGTCTCATCGCCACTGCCACGTGGCTCCACAAGTGCGTTCAGATCTATGACAGTCACGACGGTCACAGCCTCCTCCTCCGAGAGGCTCCAGTCCAGGTCAACTCCCTCTATAACCAGTCCCTTGCCTGGGCGAGCGATAGCAAGCAACTCTTTGCCCTGTCTCGCGACAGCAACATCTACTGTCTCGACGTGTCCACCGGGAAGACGCTCTCGAAGTGGCCCATTCATAGTTGCAAGGATCCCCAATGTATCGCCCTTGCAAGCAACGGTACATTCATCGCAGCGTCCGGCGATTCCGCTGTCTCATTCTGGGACACTACGACGCACGAGCAAATCGGATCTGTCATCGAGCGTAGGGCTCTCATCTGGTCCATGGCCATCTCGGCAAATGGTGACATCGTGATCGGTGAACGCAAGACGATCACCATTCAAAGTCTCCATGACATCCTCCCCTCTTGTTATTTTGAGGAGAGTTCAGGTGCGCTCATCTTTTCCCTCCCGCGCATTCCATCGACATTCACGTCCGCTAGACAGCGACACCACGCGTCTCGAGAAAACCGTTCAAGAACATGGTTCCGAACTTGCTACATCCCAACAAACAGCCAAAGAGGAAAAGGACAGCCTTGGTGGAACCATCGATTCCCTTCGTGCCGATCTTCGTGCACTGGCCGAGCGTTCCAGTGCGTCCATCGTCGCCCTTACTTGCACTATATTGATATCCATATGCATCAGATAACAAAATCAAGCATATCCAGAAAACTGTTCAAGACCTCCGTCACGAGCTCGCCACACCTCCAATCGCTGCCGGTCAGAAGAAAGACAGTCTTGACAAAATCATCGAGTCTCTTGAAAACGCGGTCCAGGAACTTGGCACCCAGTTCGCCGAATCTCAACGGAAAGCTGAATCTCAGCGGAGAGCCGAAGAGAGTAACAACCTCATGCAGATCGTTCGTGCACACGAGCAGAAACATCACTGCGAAGCCCTGTATGCCGCGGGCCGCACATTCGACGCTGCTTTGTCTCTCGTTGAGTTCACAAATACCGTGAGCGAGGAGGTGAGAGCCAACAAGTTCCTTATGGACTGGCTTATTGGTGAGTTTCTCTGTCGTGTGTCAAAAGGGTGAAATCAATTTCTACCATCAGAATTCACGAACCAATGTGCATCAACGCTGGAAAAAATTGGTGATGACGCATCGAACGTCGAAAATCACGACGAAGCACTTACAGCTTACTCTGCTGTCCTATCGCTTGCTTCACCCGACCCGAACAATGTACTAATCAAGTGGGCAGACACGATGATGATTCATGGCTCAGTGAACAAAGCCTTGCGCGCCGCGATCAACGTATGTTTTACATGATGCTCTGGATCTCGACACTGACTTTGGTTGCGGTTTAGTTCAAGCTTCCGAGATTCGTGATCTATCAGGTGATTTGCGACGCTCTCGAACGGGACAGTCGCATCACGGGAGCAATCGCATGTTTCGAACTGATGCAGAGGGAACTAGCAGAGGACACGAGCATCCCCAACGAGCGATCGCAGTGGGAACTCAGTGAGTGGTCGCGTGCATAACGCAGGCAAAGATCGTCTGAGTGTCCCTCGCAGGTTTTCAACAGCGATGCGCGAAGAAGCTGGAGAAGTTTGCTGACGTCGCAATGGATGCTCAGGACTACGATAAAGCTCTTGAACACTTGTCGACCATGCTGTCGCTCGACGTAGTGGATCGGATGCATATTCTCATCAAGCAGAGCAAAGCACGAGCACTGATGGGCTCGTGGTGGGACGCGCTGAGTGATGCCGACAAGGTATAAGTCGCGTCCCCATGTTTTAGACAGTATGAATGACAGATCACGCAGGCTATCGAACTCGACCCATCATCCCATCAAGGCTACGAGCGGCGGCATGCGGCCTTGCACGGGGCGAAACATCATTCGAAAGCGGTCAGAGCATTCGATACGATGCTCCTAACACTCAAGCAGTCTCCTCACGAACATATTCGCAGTCAGTCATTGCCTGCATCTTACTCGGATCAAATACTGATTATCGTCACTGATAGAGCTTCATTCTCAGTATATTGATGCCAGACCTACGATCCGCCGTATCATTAACCAGACACTCCGCCATATGCCATGTATTCTGATTGACACCATCACCGGTCGTCTATATGACAAGAAACAGCAAGCCGCAGCATTCGAGAGACTCCCAATCTGGGATGAGCTCGTTTCTTCGATGACGAGAAAGGTAGACTATGCGCGCATCCAGAGTGCAGTGAAAGAGTTTTATCGATACGTGATGCTCTCACACACGTGGGAGGAAGAAGAACCCCTGTTGCACAAGGCCAATAACATCTCGATCTACCACCTAGAGTCATCTCGCACAAGCACCAAGCTACAGAAATTCTGCTCCCTCGTGCATTCTCTCGGTTTTCAGTGGGCATGGGCCGACACGACCTGTGTAGACCAGGAGAACAATGTGGTTCTGCAAGAGTCGTTGGTCGCAATGTTCACATGGTACCGTGGCTCCTCCCTCACACTTGTCTACCTTCGTGGCGTCTCGTCAGAGTCTCGGCTCCCCGGTGGCCTCCAGGGGAGCATATGGAACACTCGAGGATGGACATACCAGGAATATGTTGCTGCTGAGACTGTCCATTTCTACACCGAGGACTGGAAACCATATCTCGGCTTGGACTTGGCCAACCACAAAGATTCGCCTGACATCATTTCGGAGATGCAGCAGGCAACAAAGGTTTCTGCAGGAGAGATGGCGGTACTCCGACCTGGCCTCGACAGAGTGCGGGAGAAGCTTTACGTGGCTTCGATGCGTCAAACGACACGCACAGAAGACATTGCATACTCGTTACTTGGCATCTTCAACATTGCCATGCCGGTCATATATGGTGAGGGTGATCGCGCGGTTGGTCGACTCCTCGAGCACATTCTAATGGGTTCGGGGGATGTCACAATTCTCGCTTGGACCGGCTGCGCAGGTAGCTACAATAGCTGCCTACCTGTCGACCTCACAGTGTACAACCAACTCGTCCCGCCACACATCCCACGACCCATGGAGATGGTTGAGATGGACAGTATTGTCATGGCGCTCCGTTCATCCATCCCCGACCTCTCCCTCGCCCTGACATTACATAATCAACTCAACGCACTTCCCTCGCCTTACCTAGCTGCAAGTCGACTTCGACTCCCTGGCATCGCTTTCCACCTCGGAGAACTTGTCCACACCTCAGAACCTGATCCCGTCACGAATGTCGATGTATATCATGCCACGACATCGTTGTTTGGGGATATAGAGATCAAGACAACAGATGACTTGACTGGGATGAACAATCTCTACCTCGTCTATCCATGGATCCGCCCTCTACTCGACCAAGAGTTCTCGCATTGTGTGGCTGCGCGTGACGAGATGACACAAGCACTTCGTCTGGTCGCCCGTCTCCGACAACCGTTCGGCGCGCTCTTGCTCGAGTCGCTGTCGCGTGTAGAGTATAGGCGCGTGGCTGCGGACAGTCTGATCATGATTCGATTTAGCGAGGATGTTTCGTTGATGGAGTTGATAAGGAATGTTCGTACGGTCGAGATACAATAGTCGTCGTTTGAGTAATACGGAACGAACTAGTAGCACGATACACTACCTCGGTGGTTACACTATTGTCGTCGAGAAATTTACCACCGCAGGCGGTAAGAACCGTTTTCGGTTACCAGTGAGTTGAGCAGCCTCATGATGCGGTGGCGCCCCAAGTTGCCCTTCTTGACCGAGCGTCTCGAACATGCTCGACAACCTTCGTCCGCGCCGCGCGCGCATGTCTGAATGCCATGCAGAGCACGCCAAGGTTGCATCGATCACGAAGATAGGCCAGCCCGTGGCATTTCGTAACTATATACCCACAAATCCTTATCATCATGCGTCAGTTCACACACCTATAGTCGTCGAGTCTGGGCGTTTGCCCTTGGCCCAAAGAATACACTTGCCACCCTTCTGTTTGTCATTCTCCTGGTAACTGATGCGGAAATCGGGCATGCAGGCACTGTCGCCTCCATGGCTGTCTCGGTAAATCAGACGTCGTGATCGGTGGAGGTAAGAGAATCACCATTGAAAGTCTGCTTGACAGTGACTGCTTCCCTTTTACCATGACGACAATATTGCAAGTGTACCTGCATGAAAAACCCATGTGATGTGATCCTCTAATCACAAACCGCTTTTTTCACCGGTGAACAGCAAGCCTATCGCGCGCGAGCGTGGAAAAAAGTTGTGTCGAGGAGAGTTCGAGTGCCTTCATTTTTGCCATATGTATGTACTGCGCGTTTCATTGACGTCCACCTCCGCTGGACAGCGAAACCACGCGTCTCGACCAAACCGTGCCAGAACAGAGTTCCGAACTTGCTAGATGCCAACGAACAGTCAAAGAGGAAAAGGACAGCCTTGATGAAACCATCGACCCCCTTCGTGCGCTGGCCGAGCGTTCAAGTGCGTCCATCGTCGCCCTGACTTCATCTTCTGCATCCTCGTGTTCCCCCTTCCATACGCCATCCACAGACGACGCTTTCCGATAGTCCGATTGTCGCTTAAGTCGCCTTTGGTCTCGAGACATCATTCATGTATGCCTCCTGTATCGTTCTCAGCCGTCGTTCGCTTAGCCTAGGTTTCATTTAGCTTTGTGACACATCTCTCAGTAGATGTCCTGCAGCGCACGTTGTGCGTCACCGCCGAATTGGAATTAGCCTGCGAGACCACACCGTCCGTGGAGACCGGATCCAACGTCGCTGCGCGCAAATTCTAGCAAGTCATAGTGTCCAGTCGACACGGTCGTTTACGGATCACGAAGTGCCCAAATGAACGTGTATCTCGCAAGGAAAGTTTGGGTTGTTCCTCTCCCTCATCTTGGAACGCATGTTTTCGACCGTGCTCGATCTCATTCGGACGCAGGAAGGGTATGCCAAGCTGAAAAAGGCGGCAAGTATTTCAATCTATTTTTTCGTGAGCCAGTTTGACGATGCCCATTCACCAGACGGCGACCGTTTCCAAGGACGACATTGCATTTGGTAACCAAGAAAATCAGATTGCGGAACTCGAGTAGAAATTGGCAGAAAGCGAGGCGAAGTACTGTGACTTTGGTCCGTCCATATGCCACCCTATTCTCAGCATCTACTCGTCTAGTGGTGGTCGTCACAGAAGTCACGAGAAGCCAGCGGTGCAAAATGCAGAAGAATGTGATCGTCCTGCCACAAGGTACAACGAAGCCGCCGGCCAGTCGTCGAACAAAAAGTCGGATTTTGCCAAAGGGACACCCTGTACCTGATGCTGATTGGTTTCGTGGATCTTGGAACTCGGGTTGGACTATGTATCGCATCTTTTCTTATGGACGTTGTAGGATGGCCTGTCACCAGGTTGTGTTAGTGAATTGATGGACACTAAATACACGATTAATGCAACGATGGTTACACAAACATGGATGAACGACTTGTGAATACGAGGTCAGCATGGATCGGACAGCGGGAAGCCGAGAGTCTGTTGTCGCCGTTCAGGAGGGTCGTTTCGGGAACTTCTTCTGGCAGCAAGGTTGCATCGATGGGGGAGGTGGGCCAGCTCGTGGCATTGCGCAACTACATACCCACAGATTATATTTGAGGGTAAATCAATGTGCTTGTGGCAGCCCAAGGTCATGCTCAGATAAGAAAAGATTCAGTCACTGGGGTGAAGCGACTGTTGCGAAACAAGAGCCGATGTGATAGGATGTGTAGACGCGAACAGAGAGACAGAGGGACGGCTTTGTCGTCAACGTCTAGTTGCGACTGCACCTTCCAGAGTGATTTCCGCATCAATTACGAGCAGAATGACAAACAGAAGGGTGGCAAGTGTATTCTTTGGGCCAAGGGCAAGCGCCCAGAGATGACTACAGGCAGTGTGTGAACTGATGGGCCATAGCGATAAGGAGACACGTGTACAACAGGCGACAACGGCGTACCGCACATAGACGGCTGCGCATCCTTCTTTCCATCACTCTTATCATCCTCACCGAGGACGTCTCGCAAAATGGATTGGCGGTCAAGGAATGGTGAGTAGTGGGGGGACAATTGAAAGGACGGCACTGACGGGAACCAAGAGTTGAGTGAAGACCGTCCTTCCTCCCGCAATGTCCGCCGAGAGGAAGCAAAACCGATCGAAATCACGGTTCGACGCTTATTTTCGGTCGCATTCCTCGTTGATGGAAAGCACGTCGTGAGCCACGGTGACGATGGGAAGATACGACGTTGGCGAGTGGAAGACGGCAAGGAGGTTGGGACGCCAATGAACTTTGCAAGCGGTTATGTTCTCGACATCGCGGCGACACTAGACGGAAAGTGGATCGTGAGCGGGGGAAGCGGAGGCCAGGTGATTGTATGGAATGCGGACAGCCACGAAAAAGTGATCGAGCTCTCAACAAACGAGGGAGGGCGGAGCAGTGTGGTGTGTGCGGTCGACGTCTCGCCGGACGGGACGAGAATCGCGGCCGGATCGGGTCTCCACACGGCATATGTCTGGTCTCTCTCGACTGGTGAGCGACTGCTCGGCCCTTTGGAACACCACAACAGTGTGATCGCTGCCAAGTTCTCGCCCGATGGACGACTCATCGCCACTGCCACGTGGCGGCACCGCTCCGTTCGGATCTACGACAGTCAGGACGGTCGCCTCCTCGTC
Organism: Boletus sp. MG55; assembly: GCA_003313885.1. Classification (NCBI taxonomy): domain Eukaryota; kingdom Fungi; phylum Basidiomycota; class Agaricomycetes; order Boletales; family Boletaceae; genus Boletus; species Boletus sp. MG55. The sequence continues at coordinate 18,586 of QGOI01000011.1, read as the reverse complement.
GACTTTCCAATCAGGGCCATCGTCCGTTACAACCAGTCCCTCGCCTGGGCGAGCGATAGCAAGCAACTCTTTGCCTTGTCTCCCGACGGGAACATCCACTGTCTCGACGTATCCACCGGGAACACGCACTCGAAGTGGCCCATTCACAGTGACAACAATCCAGGCTGCATCGCCCTGGTGAACAATGGCACATTCATCGCAGCCTCCAGCGGTTCCTCTGTCTCTTTCTGGGACGCTACGACGCACAATCAAATCGGGTCTGTCATCCAGCGTGCAGCCAGAATCACTTCCATGGCCGTCTCGGTAAATCACGACATCGTCATCGGTGGAGGTACCACAATCACCATGCAAAGTCTCCATGGCATCCTTCCCTCTTCCTATTTCGACAATGTATGTGTACCTGCAGCAAATTCTCGCATGATGTGACCCTCTAATCACAAACCGCTTTCTTCACCGGTGAACAGCAAGCGTCGCGCACGAGCGTGGAAAAAACTCATGCCGAGGAGAGTTCAAGTGCGCTCATTTTTGCCCTGCTGCGCGTTCCATTGACATCCACGTCCGCTAGACAGCGAAACCATACGTCTCGATAAAACCGTTGCTGAATACGGTTCCGAACTTGCTACATCCCAACGAACAGCCAGAGAGGAAAAGGACAGCCTTAATGAAACCACCAACTCCCTTCCTGCACTGGCTGAGCGTTCAAGTACGTCTATTGTCGGCCTGACTCCTGCTTCATTGATGAGTCCATGGCCATTAGACAGTAAAATAGAGCTTCTCGAGAAAACCGTCCACGAACTCACCACATCCCAACGCACCGCCACTCAGAAGGAAGATAGTCTTCACAAAATCATCGAGTCTCTTGAAAAGACCGTGCAACAACTCCGCATCCAGCTCGCTGAATCTCAACGGAAAACCGCGGAGAGGGATAGTGTCCTCCGCGTGCACGAGCAGAAACATCACTGCGAGGCCCTGTATGCCACGGGCCGCACGTTGGACGCTGCGTTGTCTCTCGTCGAGGTCACGGATACCATGAGCGAGGAGGTGAGAGCCAACCAGCTACTCATGGACTGGTTTACTGGTGAGTTTCTCTGTCGTGTGTCAAAGGGGTGAAATCGATTTCTACCATCAGAATTCACGAGCCGATGTGCATCAACGCTGGAAAAAATTGGTGACGACGCATCAAACGTCGAAAATCACGACGAAGCACTTGCAGCTTACTCTACTGTCTTATCCCTGAGTCTATCCGCCCCGAACAATGTACTCGTCAAGTGGGCAAGCACGATGATGATTCGTGGCTCAGCTAGCGAAGCTTTGCACGCCGCAGACAATGTATGATTTACGTGACACTCTGGATCTCGACACTGACCTTCATTGCGGTTCAGTTCAAGTTTCCGAGATTCATGATCTACCGGGCAATTTGCGATGCTCTCGAACAGGACGGTCGCATCACGGAAGCAATGACATGTTTCAGACAGATGCAGAGTGAACTAGCAGAGGACACGAGCATCCCCAGCGAGCGATCACAGTGGGAACTCAGTGAGTGGTCGCATGTATAACGCAACGAAAGATCTTCTGAGTGTCCCTCGCAGATTTTCAACAGCGATGCGCAGAGAAGCTGGAGAAACTTGCTGATATCGCAATGGACGCTGAGAACTACGATAAAGCTGCTGAGCACTTGTCGACTATACTGTCACTCGATGGAGTGGATCGGATGGATATTCTCATCAAGCGGAGCAAAGCACGAACACTGATGGGCTCGTGGGGGGACGCGTTGAGTGATGCCGACGAGGTATCAGTCGCGCCTCGGTGTTTCAGGCAGTGTGAATAACAGATCATGCAGGCTATCAAACTCGACCCATCATCCCATCAAGGCTACGAGAGGCGGCATGCGGCCTTGCACGGGGCGAGACGCCATGCGGAAGCGGTCGAAGCATTCGACACCATGCTCCTAACACTCAAGCGGTCTCCTCACGATCATGTTCACAGTGAGTCATTGCCTGCATATTACTCTGATCGAATGTTGATGACCATCGCCGATAGAGCTTTATTCTCAGTATATTGATGCCAGACCTACGATCCGCCGTATCATTAACCAGACGCTCCGCCATATGCCACGTATTCTGATTGACACCGCCACCGGTCGTCTATATGACAAGAAACAGCAAGTCGCAGCATTCGAGGCACTTCCGATCTGGAACGAGCTTATTTCTTCAATGACGAGAGAGGTAGATTATGCGCGCATCTTGAGTGTGGTGAAAGAGTTCTACCGATACGTGATGCTCTCACACACATGGGAGGAAGAAGAACCCCTGTTGTACAAGGTTAAGAATATCTCCATCTACGACCTAGAGTCGTCTCCCACGAACATCAAGCTACAGAAATTCTGCTCGCTCGTGCATTCTCTCGGCTTTCAGTGGGCATGGGCCGACACGACCTGCGTAGACCAGGAGAACAATGTGGTTCTGCAAGAGTCGTTGGTCGCAATGTTCACATGGTATCGTGGCTCCTCCCTCACACTTATCTACCTTCGTGGTGTCTCGTCAGAGTCTCGGCTCCCCGGTGGCCTCCAGGGGAGCATATGGAACACTCGAGGATGGACATACCAGGAGTATGTTGCTGCTGAGACTGTCCAGTTCTACACCGAGGACTGGAAGCCATATCTCGGTTTGGACTTGCCAAACCACAAAGAGTCGCCTGCCATCATTTCAGAGATGCAACAGGCAACAGGGATTTCTCCAGCAGAGATGGCGGTACTCCGACCAGGCCTCGGCAGTGTGCGGGAGAAGCTCTACGTGGCTTCGATGCGTCAAACGACACGCATGGAAGACATCGCATACTCGCTACTTGGCATCTTCAATGTTTCGATCCCAGTCATATATGGCGAGGGTGATCGGGCAGTTGGTCGACTCCTCGAACATATTCTATCGGGTTCGGGCGATGTCACGATTCTTGCTTGGACGGGGCATGCAGGTAGCTACAATAGCTGTCTACCTGTCGACCTCACGGTCTACAACCAGCTCGTACCGCCACACGTCCCACGACCCATGGAGATGGTTGAGATGGACAGCACGGTGACGGCGCTCCGGTCATCGTTGCCCGACCTCTCCCTCATCATCACATTACATAATCAACTCAACGCACTTGCCTCGCCTTCCCTCGCCGCAAGTCGACTTCGACTTCCTGGCATTGTTTGTTACCTCGGTGAACTGGAACCCACCTCAGATCCAGATCCCGTGACACAGTCCCGCGTATATCATACGACGACGTCCTTGTTTGGGGATATAGAGGTGAAGACGTCAGACGACTTGACTGGAAAGAAGGATCTCTGTCTGATCCATCCATGGATCCGCCCTTTGCTCGACCAAGAGTTCTCGCATCATGCGGCTGCGCTTGACAAGACGACGCAAACGCTTCGTCTAGTCGCTCGTCTCTGGCAACCGTTTGGTGCGCTTTTGCTGGAGCCACTGTCGCGCATCGAGTATAGGCGCGTGGCTGCGGACAGTTTGATCATGGTTCGATTTTGCGAGGAGGTTTCGTTAACCGAGTTGATCGAGAATATTTGTACGGTCGAGATACAATAGTCGTCGTTTGAGTACTACAGAACGAACTCGTAATAGTAGTTGATGATACACCATCCCTTGTCTTTTTTACTTATGTGGCTTATGCTTTGAAACCTCACCTTTCATTTCCTCGACTAACTGCCAATTGGTGATCCCCTCCAAGTACTTTTCGACCTGGTTTCGTTGCGAAGACAACCCAGACTCTGTGTCGCTTCGTCGAATCCTATTGTACGGATGGCGAAGAGCGATCCCACGTTAGCATGTGCTAACGTGGGGACCGCATGGCAGCGCAACAGTGCAGGCGAGTGCCCGCACCACCTGTGGGAATTCCTCCCCCTTCTCCCTTTCCACCCTTTTCCTCGAGCAGGAAGCCTCCCTCCTCCCCACTTGTGCACCCCACAATCCAACCAATCTATCCGTGGTCGCGCCCTCGTATCGCCGTAGTCCCCTCTGCGAGCCTGGCCGACTCCCTCGATAGTGGTAGCTGGAACCCTAAACGGTCTCGGATGGGCAGCGGTCAGGGTAGCGGCAGCCCCCTGATGAGAGCTTTCGCAGGCTCGAAACCGCTACCTACCGCTCCCTTACCTGCCTCTACTTGTACTGTACATCGGTTGCCCGATGGCCCGACCCCGATCCTCGGAGAGGGGTGTCCGACGGACGAGCAAGCAGGCATGACCGCCCGAGCGTCCCTCTTCGCACACAGGCATAGGACTGTGGCCTTCGGCCACAGTCCGTCCACTCTCAATGTTTCTCTCGAGGAAGTAACGAGCATTGTGCCCCGCCATACACTGCCTGCTTCGCGATCTCGACCATTTGTCCAAGGAAGGATTTCGTGGTTTGGATACATACCTGCGATACGTGTAAGAGAGCTCTCCGTCGTGTCGTCGATTGACTTCTTGCACAGCTTCAGGATGCCTTGCCAAAATATTCCATGCTCTGAGGGGCCGCCGCTCATGATTGATCTCCTTTGTCACCTGGTTCGCTGTATACTATAGCGGCATGGCCAATGATCACATTGTTTTTTTCGTCTACGAGTCCAGAATGTGCGTTTCAGTACACCTGGATTCAAAACGTTAATAAAGTCACCACGTTTGTTCATTTTTCATTTTTCGTGCGTCTCAAAAACCAGCTTTTATCAAAGTGCCATCTCTCCGAACATCATCCAGCTCTGGCTCGATTTGGACACGCCTACACGTATGCTAAAATGAAACACTAGGATCGGATTATGGTCGCCCGGTTGGGGCTGCGTCAGGTGCCGTGCTATATTCGCATGGAGTCGTGGGTAATTGAACTCCAAACCGACGAGTGGGCAACCCTCGACGAATTTGCGCGATGGCGATGGTATGCGGCATAGTCACCACCTCACCACTTCCCCAATGAAGACCGCCAACACTATCCTCGTCTGTGTCTCCACGGAAAACTGATATTGGCGCAGCATCGGGCATGCAGACGACAGTCGGCTGTATCTATGCCAGGTTTGGTTGGCGATCGCCGCTGAAGATTAGCCGCATCCCGACAAGGCGAAAGGGTGGGATAGCCTTCCAACTTATATCATGTCCCTCGTGACGGATATCACAATGAATGGGTCATACAAACGATGCGATGTTGCGGCTGATAGCTTTGAAAGGCCAGAAAAACAATGTTCGGATGGCTGGGGTGGACACTCCCGAGGTTTGTATCATCCCGTTTTTCCTCTTCGAAGTCGAATCTCCCTACCAAATCTGCACGCTTATCTCAATAGGTCGTCACCTTCTGCATCCTCGTGTCCCCCCTTCCATACGCCATCCACAGATGACGCTTTCTCTTCTTCGCCGACAGTCCGATTGTCGCCAAGTCGTCTTTGGTCTCAAGATATCATTCATGTATGCCTCCTGTATCGTTCTCGGCCGTCGTTCGCTCAGCCTAGGTCTCATTTAGCTTTGTGGGAGATTTCTCAGTAGATGTTCTGCAGCGCACGTTCCGCGTCACCGCCGAATTGGAATTAGCCTGCGCCGCAGACCACACCGTCCATGATGCCTGCATCGAATCCAACATCGCTACGCGCAAATTCTACCCAGTCATAGTGTACCCAGTCGACGTGGTCGTTTAGGGATCACGAAGCGCCCAACGGAACGTGTATCTCACAAGGAAGGTTTAGGTTGTTCCTCTCCCTTGTCTTGACACGCACGTTTCCGACCGTGCTCGATCTCATTCGGACGCAGGAAGAGTATGCCAAGCTGAAAAAGGCGGCAAGTATTTTGGTCCATTTTCCTTGAGCCAGTTTGACGGTGCCCATTCACCACACGGCAACCGTTTCCAAGAATGACATTGCATCTGGTGACCAAGAAAATCAGATCGTGGAACTGGAGTAGAAATTGGCAGAAAGCGAGGCGAAGTATCGTGACTTTGGTCCGTCCATATGCCACCCTATTCTTAGCATCTACTCATCTAGTGGTGGTCGTCACAGAAATCATGAGAAACAAGCGGTGTAAAACGCAGAAGAATATGATCGTCTTGCGACAAGGTACAGTGAAGCGACCGGCCAGACGCGGAACAAAAAGTCGGATTAGGTGACGTTTTACCAAAGGGACGGTCCCTCTCTGTGATAATCATTGGTTTCGTCGATCTCCGAACCTAGGTTGTACTGTGTATCGTATCTTTTCTTATGGACGTTGTAGGATGGCCTGTCACCAGGTCGTGTTAACGAATCGATGGACACTAAATACACGATTATAACAGACGAATGCAAAATACGATGGTTACACAAACGTAGATGAACGACTTGTGCATACGATGTCAATATGGATCGAACAGCGGGAAGCTGAGAGTCTGCTGTCGCCGTTCAGGAGGGTCGTTTCGGGAACTTCACCTGGCACCAAGGTTGCATCGATGGGGGAGATGGGCCAGCTCATGGCATTGTGCAGCTATGTACCCACAGATTATGTTTGACGGAGTAAATCAATGTGCTTGCGGCACCCCAAGGTCATGCTCAGATAAGAAAAGATCTGGTCACCGGGGTGAAGCGACTGTTGCGAAACAAGAGTCGATGTGATAGGATGCGTAGACGCGAACAGAGGGACAGAGGCATGTCTTGTCGTCAACGTCTAGTCGCGGCTGCACCTTCCAGAGTGATTTCCGCATCAATTACGAGCAGGATGACAAACAGAAGGGTGGCAAGTGTATTCTTTGGGCCAAGAGCAAGCGCCCAGAGATTTTATGTGTGATGATAAGGAACACGTGTATAACAGGCGACAACGGCGTACCGCGAGTAGACGACTGCGTATCCTTCTCTCCATCGCTCTTATACATCACCGAGTATGTCTCGCAGAAAGACTCGGCGGTCAAGGAATGGTGAGTAGGTGGGCGGGACAAACGAAGGGACGGCACTGACGGGAACCAAGAGCCGAGTGAAGACCGTCCTTCCTCCAGTAGCGTTTGCCGAGAGGAAGCAAAACCGATTGAAATCTATGGTCAAGGCGAGATATTGTCAGTCGCATTCCTCGTTGATGGAAAGCACTTCGTGAGCGGCGGTCACGAAGAGAAGATAAGACGCTGGCGAGTGGAAGATGGCAAGGAGGTGGGGACGCCAATGAATGCAGGGAGTGATATCTACAACATCGCGGCGACACTAGACGGAAAGTGGATCGTGAGCGGGACAAGCAATGGCCAGGTGATTGTATGGAGTGCGAACAGCCACGAAAAAGTGATCGAGTTCCAAGCACACAGCGGTTCGTACGGCTGGGTATGGGCGGTTGACGTCTCCGAGTCGCCGGACGGGAAGAGAATTGCGACCGGATCGGGTGACGAGACACTCTGTGTCTGGTCGCTCTCGACTGGCGAGCGACTGCTTGGCCCTTTGAAACACGACGACACCGTGGCCGCAGTGAAATTCTCTCCCGATGGACGACTCATCGCCACTGCCGCGTGTTATTGCGACTCCGTTCGCATCTACGACAATCACGACGGTGGCCTCCTCTTCGATGTTCGAATCCGGGTCAACTCGCACTACAACCAGTCCCTCGCCTGGGCGAGCGATAGCAAGCAACTTTTTGCCTTGTCTCGCGAGAGCAACATCTACTGCCTCGACGTGTCCACCGGGAAGAAGCTCTCGAAGTGGCCCATTCACAGTAACACTGATCCTGGCTGCATCGCCCTGGTAAACAATGGCACCATCATCGCAGCGTCCGGCGGTCCCTCGGTTTCTTTCTGGGACACCACCACGCACAAACAAATCGGGTCTATCGTCGCGCATAACATCCACACCCTGGCGATCTCTACAAATTACGACCTTGTGATCGGTGAAGGCAAGTCAATCACCATTCGACGTCTCATCCTTCCCTCTCCCTATTTCGACAATGTAAGCGTACCTGCAGCAAATTCTCGCATGATGTGACCCTCTAATCACAAACCGCTTTCTTCACCGGTGAACAGCAAGCGTCGCGCACGAGCGTGGAAAAAACTCATGCCGAGGAGAGTTCAAGTGCGCTCATTTTTGCCCTGCTGCGCATTCCATTGACATCCACGTCCGCTAGACAGCGAAACCATACGTCTCGATAAAACCGTTTCGGAACACGGTTCCGAACTTGCTACATTCCAACGAGCAGCCAGAGAGGAAAAGGACGGCCTTAATGAAACCACCAACTCCCTTCGTGCACTGGCTGAGCGTTCAAGTACGTCTATTATCGGCCTGACTCCCGCTTCATTGACGAGTCCATGGGCATTAGGCAGTAAAATAGAGCTTCTCGAGAAAACCGTCCACGAACTCACCACGTCCCAACGCACCGCCACTCAGAAGGAAGACAGTCTTCACAAAATCATCGAGTCTCTTGAAAAGACCGTGCAACAACTCCGCATCCAGCTCGCTGAATCTCAACGGAAAACCGCGGAGAGGGATAGCGTTCTCCGCGTGCACGAGCAGAAACATCACTGCGAGGCCCTGTATGCCGCGGGCCGCACATTGGACGCTGCGTTGTCTCTCGTCGAGGTCACGGATACCATGAGCGAGGAGGTGAGAGCCAACCAGCTACTCATGGGCTGGTTTACTGGTGAGTTTCTCTGTCGTGTGTCAAAGGGGTGAAATCGATTTCTACGATCAGAATTCACGAGCCGATGTGCATCAACGCTGGAAAAATTTGGTGACGACGCATCAAACATCGAAAATCACGACGAAGCACTTGAAGCTTACTCTACTGTCCTGTCCCTGGGTCTATCCGCCCCGAACAATGTACTGATCAAGTGGGCAAGCACGATGATGATTCGTGGCTCAGCTAGCGAAGCTTTGCACGCCGCGGACAATGTATGATTTACGTGACACTCTGGATCTCGACACTGACCTTCATTGCGGTTCAGTTCAAGTTTCCGAGATTCATGATCTACCGGGCAATTTGCGATGCTCTCGAACGGGACGATCGCATCACGGAAGCAATTGCATGTTTCAGACAGATGCAGAGTGAGCTAGCAGAGGACACGAGCATCCCCAGCGAGCGATCGCAGTGGGAACTCAGTGAGTGGTCGCATGTATATCGCAACGAAAGATCTTCTGAGTGTCCCTCGCAGATTTTCAACAGCGATGCGCAGAGAAGCTGGAGAAACTTGCTGATATCGCAATGGACGCTGAGAACTACGATAAAGCTGCTGAACACTTGTCGACTATACTGTCACTCGACGGAGTGGATCGGATGGATATCCTCATCAAGCGGAGCAAAGCACGAACACTGATGGGCTCGTTGGGGGACGCGCTGAGTGATGCCGACGAGGTATAAATCGCGCCTCGGTGTTTCAGGCAGTGTGAATAACAGATCACGCAGGCTATCAAACTCGACCCATCATCCCATCAAGGCTACGAGCGTCGGCATGCGGCCTTGCACGGGGCGAGACGCCATGCGGAAGCGGTCGAAGCATTCGACACCATGCTCCTAACACTCAAGCGGTCTCCTCACGATCATGTTCGCAGTCAGTCATTGCCTGCATATTACTCTGATCGAATATTGATGACCATCGCCGATAGAGCTTTATTCTCAGTATATTGATGTCAGACCTACGATCCGCCGTATCGTTAACCAGACGCTCCGCCATATGCCACGTATTCTGATTGACACCGCCACCGGTCGTCTATATGACAAGAAACAGCAAGTCGCAGCATTCGAGGCACTTCCGATCTGGAACGAGCTTATTTCTTCAATGACGAGAGAGGTAGATTATGCGCGCATCTTGAGTGCGGTGAAAGAGTTCTACCGATACGTGATGCTCTCACACACATGGGAGGAAGAAGAACCCCTGTTGCACAAGGTCAATAATATCTCAATCTACAACCTAGAGTCGTCTCCCACAAACATCAAGCTACAGAGATTCTGCTCACTCGTGCATTCTCTCGGTTTTCGGTGGGCATGGGCCGACACGACCTGTGTAGACCAGGAGAACAATGTGGTTCTGCAAGAGTCGTTGGTCGCAATGTTCACATGGTATCGTGGCTCCTCCCTCACACTTGTCTACCTTCGTGGCGTCTCATCAGAGTCTCGGCTTCCCGGTGGCCTCAGGGGGAGCATATGGAACACTCGAGGATGGACATACCAGGAGTATGTTGCTGCTGAGACTGTCCAGTTCTACACCGAGGACTGGAAGCCATATCTCGGCTTGGACTTGCCAAACCACAAAGAGTCGCCTGCCATCATTTCGGAGATGCAACAGGCAACAGGGATTTCTCCAGCAGAGATGGCGGTACTCCGACCAGGCCTCAGCAGTGTACGGGAGAAGCTTTACGTGGCTTCGATGCGTCAAACGACACGCATGGAAGACATCGCATACTCGCTACTTGGCATCTTCAATGTTTCGATCCCAGTCATATATGGCGAGGGTGATCGGGCAGTTGGTCGACTCCTCGAACATATTCTATCGGGTTCGGGCGATGTCACGATTCTTGCTTGGACAGGGCATGCAGGTAGCTACAATAGCTGCCTACCTGTCGACCTCACGGTCTACAGCCAGCTCGTACCGCCACACGTCCCACCACGCATGGAGATGGCTGAGATGGACAGCATGGTGACAGCGCTCCGGTCATCTTTGCCCGACCTCTCCCTCATCATCACATTACATAATCAACTCAATGCACTTGCCTCGCCTTCCCTCGTTGCAAGTCGACTTCGACTTCCTGGCATCATTTGTTACCTCGGTGAACTGGAACCCACCTCAGAACCAGATCCCGTGACGCAGTCCCGCGTATATCATATGGCGACGTCCTTGTTTGGGGATATAGAGGTGAAGACGTCAGACGACTTGACTGGAAAGAAGGATCTCTGTCTGATCCATCCATGGATCCGCCCTTTGCTCGACCAAGAGTTCTCGCATCGTGCGGCTGCGCTTGACAAGACGACGCAAACGCTTCGTCTGGTTGCTCGTCTCTGGCAACCGTTTGGTGCGCTTTTGCTGGAGCCACTGTCGCGCATCGAGTATAGGCGCGTGGCTGCGGACAGTTTGATCATGGTTCGATTTTGCGAGGAGGTTTCGTTGACCGAGTTGATCGAGAATATTCGTACGGTCGAGATACAATAGTCGTCATTTGAGTACTACAGAACGAACTCGTGATAATAGTATCATGATGATACACTATCCCTTAGAGACTTGCCTTTTTTACTTATGTGGCAGGCTTATGCTTTGAAACCTCACTTTTCATTTCCTCGACTAACTGGCAATTGGTGATTCCCTTCACGTACTTTTCGACCTGGTTTCATTGTGAAGACAACACAATCTCTCAAAGTCTCTCTCCGGGAAGTAACGAGGATCGTGCACTGCCATACACGGTCCATCTGCTTCGCGATCTCGAGCGTATCTGTGGGCCAAGGAAGGATTTCGTGGTTTGGGTACATATCTGCGATAGTAAGAGAGCTCACCGTCGTGCCGCCGATTGATTTCTTGTACAGCTTCTGGATGACTTGCCAAGATATTTCATGCTCTGACGCCGTCGCTCATGATCGATTTCCTTTGTCATCTCGTTCGCTCAGGCTGTATACTCTAGCGGCATGGTCAATAAAAGTTCTTTCTTTCTTCTACGAGTCCAGAATGTTCGTTTCGAGAGCTGGTGGGAAGTACAGCTGGATTCAAAAACGTTACTAAAGTCACCACGTTTGTTCATTTTTCATTTCTCGTGCGCCTCATAAATCTGCTTTTATCAAAGTGCCATCTCTCCAAACACCATTCAGCTCTGGCTCGATTTGAACACGCCTACACATACGCTAAAATGAAACGCTAGGAACGGATTATGGTCGCCTTGGGGCTGCGTCAGGTGCCGTGCTATATCCGCTGGGGGTTTGGACGCCAAACCGTTGAGTGGGTAACCCTCGATGAATTTCCGCCACGGCGGTGGCACACGGAATAGTCACCACCTCCCCACTTCCCCACTGAAGATAACGAGTCCACCATCACCGACCGCCAACACTATCCTCGACTGGCTCCACGGAAACACTGACATTGGCGCAGCATCGGGGATACAGACGACATCCGGCTGTATCTATGCCAGGTTTGGTTGGCGACAGCCTGAGCCGCTCAAGATCAGGTGCATGCCGACAAGGTGAAAAGGTGGGATAGCTTTCCAACTTATATCATGTCCCTCGTGACGGATATCACAATGAATGGGTCATACAAACGATGCGATGTTGCGGCTGATAGCTTTGAAAGGCCAGAAAAACAATGTTCGGATGGCTGGGGTGGACACTCCCGAGGTTTGTATCATCCCGTTTCTCCTCTTCGAAGTCGAATCTCCCTACCAAATCTGCACGCTCACCTCAATAGGTCGTCACCTTCTGCATCGTCGTGTCCCCTTCCATACGCCATTCACAGACGACGCTTTCTCTTCTTCGCCGACAGTCCGATTGTCGCCAAGTCGCCTTTGGTCTCAAGATATCATTCATGGATGCCTCCTGTATCGTTCTCGGCCGTCGTTCGCTCAGCCTAGGTGTCATTTAGCTTTGTGGGAGATTTCTCAGTAGATGTCCTGCAGCGCACGTTCCGCGTTACCGCTGAATTGGAATTAGCCTGCGCCGCAGACCACACCGTCCTGACGCCCGCACCGGATCTGAACATTGCCGCGCACAAATTCTACCCAGTCATAGTGTGCCCAGTCGACGCGGTCGTTTAGGGATCACGAAGCGCCCAACGGAACGTGTATCTCACAAGGAAGGTTTAGGTTGTTCCTCTCCCTTGTCTTGGAACGCACGTTTTCGACCGTGCTCGATCTCATTCGGACGCAGGAAGGGTATGCCAAGCTGAAAAAGGCGGCAAGTATTTCAGTCCATTTTTTCGTGAGCCAGTTTGACGATGCCCATTCGCCGGACGGCAATCGCTTCCAAGGACGATATTGCATTTGGTGACCAAGAAAATCAGATCGCGGAACTCGAGTGGAACTTGGCAGAAAGCGAGGCGAAGTACTGTGACTTTGGTCCGTCCATATGCCACTCTATTCTCAGCATCTACTTATCTAGTGGTGGTCGTCACAGAAATCATGAGAAGCCAGCGGTGCAAAATGCCGAAGAACATGATCGTCTTACGACAACGTACAACGAAGCGACCGGCCAGACGTGGAACAAAAGTCAGATTAGGTGACGTTTTATCAAAGGGACGGTGATGGTCATTGGTTTCGTCGATCTCCGAACCTAGGTTGTACTGTGCATCGTATCTTTTCTTATGGACGTTGTAGGATGGCCTGTCACCAGGTCGTGTTAATGAATTGATGGACACTAAATACACGATTATAACAGACGAATGCAAAACACGATGATTACACAAACGTAGATGAACGACTTGTGAATATGAGGTCAATATGGATCGGACAGCGGGAAGTCGAGAGTCTGTTGTCGCCGTTCAGGAGGGTCGTTTCGGGAACTTCTCCTGGCACCAAGGTTGCATCGATGGGGGAGGTGGGCCAGCTCGTAGCATTGTGCAGCCACGTACCCACAGAATGCGTTTGACGGGGTAAATCAATGTGCTTGCGGCGGCCCAACGTCATGTTGATAAGCATGGATATGGTCATTAGGACGAAGCGCCTCTTGCAAAACAAGAGTCGATATGATAGGATGTGTAGACGTGAACAGAGGGACGGAGGCACGTCTTGTCGTCAACGTCTAGTCGCGACTACACCTCCCAGAATTTCCGCATCAATTACGCGCAGAATGAGAAACAGAAGGGTGGCAAGTGTATGCTTTGGGCCAAGGGCAAGCGCCCAGAGTTGATTATGGGTGTGTGAACTGATGCATAACGATAAGGAGACACGTGTGCAACAGGCGACAACGGCGTACCGCGAATAGACGACTGCGCATTCTTCTTTCCATCACTCTCATCATCCTCACCGAGTACGTCTCGCGAAATGGATTGGCAGTCAAGGAATGGTGAGTAGTGGGCGGGACAATTGAAAGGACGGCACTGACGGGAACCAAGAGTTGAGTGAAGACCGTCCATCCTCCCGCAACGTCCGCCGAGAGGAAGCAAAAACGATCAAAATTGATGGTCAAGGCAGGATATTTTCAGTCGCATTCCTCGCTGATGGAAAGCACTTCGTGAGCGGCGGTGACAAAGGGAAGATACGACGTTGGCGCGTGGAAGATGGCAAGGAGGTGGGAACACCAATGAATGCAATGAGTGCTGTCAACAACATCGCAGCGACACTAGACGGAAAGTGGATCGTGAGCGGGGGAAAAGGGTTTCCAGGTGATTGTATGGAATGCGGACAGCCACGAAAAAGTGATCGAGTTCCCAGCATACGGCAGAGTGGGTGGTTGGGTGTATGCGGTTGACGTCTCGCCGGACGGGACGAGGGTGACTGACAGGACTGCAAGTGTCCTCTTTCTCTCTCGACTGGCGTTGCATGACGTGGTCGCTGTCAAGTTCTCCCCGATGGACGTCTCATCGCCACTGCCATGTGGCAACACAAGTGCGTAACACAACGGGGTTAGAAACATTTAGGGCAGGCTTAAATGCTGTTCTAAACGTTGTAAAGATCTACGACGGTCGCCTCCTCTTCCGAGATGCTCTTTGCCTTGTCTTGCGACAGAAACATCTACTGCCTCGACGTAACCAACGGGAAGACGCTCTCGAAATGGCCTATTCATAGTTGCAAGGATCCCCGATGTATCGCCCTTGCAAGCAACGGCACATTCATCGCAGCGTCCGGCGATCCCTCTGGGATACTACGACGCACGAGCAAATCGGATCTGTCATCGAGCGTAGGGCTATCATCGGACCCATGGCCATCTCGGCAAATGATGACATCGTGATCGGTGAAAGCAAGACGATCACAATTCAAAGTCTCCATGACATCCTTCCCTCTTGTTATTTTGAGGAGAGTTCAGGTGCGCTCATCTTTTCCCTCCCGCGCGTTCCATTGACATTCACGTCCGCTAGACAGCGATACCACGCGTCTCGAGACAACCGTTCAAGAACATGGTTCCAAACTTGCTACATGCCAACGAACAGCCAAAGAGGAAAAGGACAGCCTTGATGAAACCATCAACTCCCTTCGTGCACTGGCCGAGCGTTCAAGTGCATCCATCGTTTCCCTGACTTCACCTTCTGCATCTTCATGTTCCCCCTTCCATACGCCATCCACAGACGATGCTTTCTCTTCTTCGCCGACAGTCCGATTGTTGCTCAAGTCGCCTTGGTCTCAAGATATCATTCACGTATGCCTCCTGTATCATTCTCAGCCGTCGTTCGCTCAGCCTAGGTTTCATTTAGCTTTGTGAGAGATTTCTCAGTAGATGAGTCTTGCAGTGCACGTTCCGGCGCGTCACCGCTGAATTGGAATTAGCCTGAGAGACCACACCGTCCATGGCGACCAGATCCAACATCGCTACGCGCAAGTTGTAGTGTACCCAGTCGACACGGTCGTTTACGGATCACGAAGTGCCCAACGGAACGTGTATCTCGCAAGGAAATTTTAGGTTGTTCCTCTCCCTCATCTTGGAACGCATGTTTTCGACCGTGCTCGATCTCATTCGGACGCAGGAAGGGTATGCCAAGCTGAAAAAGGTGGCAGGTATTTGGGTCCATTTTCCTTGAGCCAGTTTAACGGTGCCCATTTCGTCAGACGGCAACCGTTTCCAAGGACGACATTGGCATCTGGTAACCAAGAAAATCAGATCGTGGAACTCGAGTAGAAATTGGCAGAAAGCGAGGCGAAGTACTGTGACTTTGGTCCGTCCATATGCCACCCCATTCTTAGCATCTACTCATCCAGTGGTGGTCGTCACAGAAGTCATGAGAAGAAAGCGGTGCAAAATGCAGAAGAATATGATCGTCTTATGACAAGGTACAACGAAGCATACGTGGAACGAAAGTCGGATTAGGTGACGTTTTATCAAAGGGACGGTGATGGACATTGGTTTCGTCGATCTCTGAACCTAGGTTGGACTGTGTATCGTATCTTTTCTCATAGGATGGCCTGTCACCAGGTTGTGTTAATGAATTGATAGACACTAAATACACGATTATAACAGACGAATGCAACGATGGTTACACGAATGACTTGTGAAGACGAGGTCAATATGGATCAGACAGCGGGAAGCGTATTCTTTGGGCCAAGGGCAAGCGCCCAGAGATGACCACAGGCAGTGTGTGAACTGATGGGCCATAGCGATAAGGAGACACGTGTACAACAGGTGACAAACGGCGTACCGCGAATAGACGACTGCGCATCCTTCTTTTCATCCTTCTTATCATCCTCACCGAGGACGTCTCGCAGAATGGATTGGCGGCCAATGAATGGTGAGTAGTGGAGGGACAATTGAAAGGACGGCACTGACGGGAACCAAGAGTTGAGTGAAGACCGTCCTTCCTCCCGCAACGTCGGCCGAGAGGAAGCAAGACCGAATGGTGAGTAATGGGCGGGACAATTGTAAGGACAACACTGACCGGGACCAAGAGTCGAGTGAAGACCGTCCTTCCTCCAGTAGCGTTCGCCGAGAGGAAGCAAAACTGATCGAAATTGGTGATCAAGAATCCGTATCGTCAGTCGCATTCCTCGCTGATGGAAAGCACATCGTGAGCGGGGGTCACGAAAAGAAGATACGACGTTGGCGAGTGGAAGATGGCAAGGAGGTGGGGACGCCAATGAATACGGGTTCTGTTTTCGACATCGCGGCGACACTGGACGGAAAGTGGATCGTGAGCGGGGTAGTGGGTGGCAAGGTGAATCTGACTGTATGGAACGCGGACAGCCACGAAAAAGTGATCGAGTTCGAAGTACACGGTGGAGGTCGGTATGGCTATAATGTGTATGGCGTTGACGTCTCGCCGGATGGGACCAGAATCGCGACCGCATCGGCTGATGACACGGCATGTGTCTGGTCTCTCTCGACTGGCCAGCGACTGCTTGGCCCTTTGAGCCACGACAGCAGCGTGGTTGCAGCCAGGTTCTCGCCTGATGGACGACTCATCGCCACTGCCACGTTGCATTGCGACTGCGTTCGGATCTACGACAGTCAGGACGGCCGCCTCCTCGCCGATGCTCAAATCCAGGTCAGCTCGAAATGGAACCAGTCCCTTGCCTGGGCGAGCGATAGCAAGCAACTCTTTGCCATGTCTCGCTACAGCAACATCCACTCTCTCGACGTCTCCACCGGGAAGACGTTCTCGAAATGGCTCATTCACAATTGCAAAGCGCCCAGATGTATCGCCCTTGCAGGCAACGGTACATTCATCGCAGTGTCCGGCGATTCCGCTGTCTCATTCTGGGACACTACGACGCACGAGCAAATCGGATCTGTCATCGAGCGTAGGGCTCTCATTGAGTCCATGGCCATCTCGGCAAATGGTGACATCGTGATCGGTGAACGCAAGACGATCACCATTCAAAGTCTTCATGACATCCTTCCCTCTTCCTATTTCGGCAATGTAAGTGTACCTGCAGCAAAACGCGTCTGATATGGCCCACTGATAACCAGCCGCTTTCTTCACTGGTGAACAGCAAGCGTCGCGTACGAGCGTGGAAAAAACTCACGTCGACGAGAGTTCAAGTGCGCTTCTTTATGCCCTGCTGCGCGTTCCATTGACGTCCACGTCCGCTAGACAGCGAAACCACGCGTCTCGAGAAAACCATAGAAGAACTTGGTCACGAACTTGCTACATGCCAACGAACGGCCAAAGAGGAAAAGGACGGCCTTAATGAAACCATCAACTCCCTTCGTGCAGTGACCGAGCGTTCAAGTACGTCTACTGTCGCCCTGACTCCCGCCTCATTGACGAATCCACGGCCATTAGACAGTAAAATAGAGCTTCTCGAGAATACCATCCACGAACTCACCACGTCCCAATGCACAGCCACTCAGAAGGAAGACAGTCTTCACAAAACCATCGAGTCTCTTCAAAAAACGGTGCAACAAGTTCGCGCCCAGCTCGCCGAATTTCAACGGAAAGCCGAGGAGAGGGATAACCTCATCCAAATCGTCCGTGCGCACGAGCAGAAATATCACTGCGAGGTCTTGTATGCCGCGGGCCGCACATTGGACGCTGCGTTATCTCTAGTCGAGATCACGAATACCATGAGCGAGGAGGTGAGAGCCAACCAGCTACTCATGGGTTGGTTTACTGGTGAGTTTCTCTGTCGTGGGTCAAAAGGGTGAAATCGATTTCTACCATCAGAATTCACGAACCGATGTGCATCAACGCTGGAAAAATTTGGTGACGACGCATTGAACGTCGAAAAACACGACGAAGCACTTGCAGCTTACTCTACTGTTTTGTCCCTGGGTCTATCCGCCCCGAACAATGTACTGATCAAGTGGGCAAGCACGATGATGATTCGTGGCTCAGCTAGCGAAGCTTTGCACGCCGCAGACAATGTATGATTTATGTGACACTCTGGATCTCGACACTGACCTTCATTGCGGTTCAGTTCAAGTTTCCGAGATTCATGATCTACCGGGCAATTTGCGATGCTCTCGAACAGGACGGTCGCATCACAGAAGTAATCACATGTTTCAGGCAGATGCAGAGTGAGCTAGCAGAGGACACGAGCATCCCCAGCGAACGATCACAGTGGGAACTCAGTGAGTGGTCGCATG
>QGOI01000009.1:0-14993 GCA_003313885.1 Boletus sp. MG55 | reverse complement strand
TCAATGGTCCATCGACATCTAGTATTTACCTCACTACTGTCCCTCAGCCACCGACAGATGGCCTCAAGTGGCTAGCGTGCGTGGACGAAGAGATTAATCACATCAGGACATTGTCCGCTGGGTCCCCTTTCATAATTGTCCAGGACTCTAATGGTACTATCGAGGACACCATGGAAAAGATGAAGACATCCGACTGGGTACACTTCGCATGCCATGGTGTGCAAGATCCTGACAACCCACTTAACAGTGGACTTTGCCTCGCAGACGGTCGTCGTTTGAAACTTTCCGACATCATCCGCTTGTCGTGCCCTCGAGGCGGTCTTGCATTTCTTTCGGCCTGTGAGACCGCACAGGGAGACGAGAAGCTGTCGGAGGAATCTGTTCACCTCGCCGCTGGGATGCTTCTTGCCGGTTACGGTGGTGTCATTGCAACGATGTGGTCCATCATGGACCCTGACGCACCAAGCGTGACCAAGTCCGTATACGAGCATCTATTTCGAGATGGCAAGGTTCCCGACAGCACGGAGGCTGCAGAGGCGTTGCATTATGCAGTTCAGCGTCTCCGTGACTCTGGCGTGCCTTTTTCTTCTTGGGTTCCTTTTATACATGTCGGCAGATAGCTTTCATTTCAGTTCTCCACACCCGTTCGTTTGAGGAAGACTACACCCGGATGCCTCGCTTTCTATGCTACTCTTCGCTTCATGAATATAGCCTAGAGCTCGTTCATTGAATCGATATTGTTTCTCTAGGG
This sequence comes from Boletus sp. MG55, assembly GCA_003313885.1. Classification (NCBI taxonomy): domain Eukaryota; kingdom Fungi; phylum Basidiomycota; class Agaricomycetes; order Boletales; family Boletaceae; genus Boletus; species Boletus sp. MG55. Next base: position 14,242 of record QGOI01000009.1, on the reverse strand, counting down.
ATTGTTACACATTATTTACAGATTACGACGTCCTTGCGTGTTATGGATATATGCCAAAACGACAACATGACTATATCAGTCTGCCCCTTTTTTTTCACAAATGAACTGTACCGTAGACTACGGACAGGCCCGTCACTTGCAATGAAATCCCAATACAAGCGCTATGCATATGGGTGTTTCAGATCACTCCATTCGGAATTACATACATCTTGAACAGTCACGCGACTGATACTACGGATTAGCCAGTACAACTCCGCTCCCCCCCCTCTGCCTCCACGTTCATCACAGTCGGTACCATGTCTGACGTTCTGTCGGCCCATCATTACCCAGCCCGTAAGTATCACGACAGCGCACGAGACACGCAGACGACCCGTGCTGACGGTCGTTCCGTAGTGAGAGTCGGCGGTCGTCGCCTCTCCATCAGCGCACGTCCCAAGCCCCACACTGCCCCGTGAGTCACCGCATGCCGGACCTACTCAGACAGACACCCATCTCCATAACCAAGCAGCAGTGGTCCGTCCGCGCCCGCTTCTGCGACCACGCAACCCACCGAGAACCCAGACTACCCGCGTCCCACCACTCAGGGGGAAGGCGACGAACAAGCACAAGCGGAGACACACCCTCCCCCGCATAACGAGGAAGAGGCGCCCAAGAAGGAAAAGAAACATGGTCATGGTGGTCATGACCAGAACAGGCTGAAAGAGAGTGGGTATTGCAAGCTCGATACGACGATGCCGAGCAAGGGTCAAGTGGGCGGCAAGCACACATTTGGAGCAGCAGGCAGGATCGGTCAACCCATTGGCAGGCCGTTGGCTGTTTGAATCAGTTGAACGATTGCGAGTACGTACGTGGTGTACAGACTGAAGAGCGGGTAAACGTTGTACGCATAGCTGAACTGTGTGTGTATTTGTACCGGTCGATCTGAACTGCTCGGGATTCTCGGCGCGCTCAGAGGACAAGCAAAAGTATAGCCGGCAGCATAGCACTTATTTTATCATGAAGGTGCATAGCAAAGAGAATAACTAGAGATACACGCCAAGACGGTCATGCGGTGGCCTTCTTCCCCCGAGCCCTCTTTGGTGGACGAGACTTCTTTTCTTTTTGTGCAGCAATGAGTGCAGAGGTACGACCGAGGGCAGCCTGTCCATGACAATCCATTAGCAAGATATACCACAAGATGGTGCAGGACAGAGAGAAATGTGGTCGCTAATCGCACCTCCCCGTGAAGGAAACAAACAGGAAAAAATGGCTTATAGAGACCGTCCAGAAAATGGACTAGATTGATATTGCAAACGTGTCCACGCTCGACTTTCATACATCACCAAGAAGGTGATTTCCAGCGAGTTCTAACGAGAGTGCGTTTTGGTTGGTCTCCAAAGCAAAGCAAGGAGAGTGCCCGAGCCGATCCCTCAAAAAATAAGCTAGAGAGCAGTACTCACGGCGCGGAGATCAGGGCGGTAACCCTTCTTTGCGAGACCGGCAACAACACCCAAAGCACGACGCCCACCAGAACGGTTGCGGATCGTGAACGTCGTCCGAGCAGCGCGGACTTGATGGGGCGTCGCCTTGGACTTGTTCACGGTAACCTGGAGACCCGAGGGAGAGTCCTGGATGTCAATTGTCTGCGAAACATCGTTGCATAAATATTTCTGTATGATATCGATATCGGAGAGTATCCTTGCCTTTGCGTTGGCAAGACCAGAGTACTTGTGCGAGTGGAGGTTGCGGAGGTTACCCTATTACAATAACGCGTTGGATAAGTGCTACACAAAGCAACCGAACCGTACATACGGGTTCGGTGGAGAAGACAGGACCCTCTGGGACCTTCTTCACGAGGAAGGAGTTGTATTTCTATCAAGACGAAAAGTGAGCTCGTCAATATTTCATCTGTGGGGTAACTGACGCGGAGAAGGAGCCACTGGAGATCGGTCGACATCGTGGAGAGGTGAGTTTGGTCGTGCTAGACGATGAGCGAGTGGTGGCTGATCCAAACTGTACAGTCGGTCCAAACACAGCCAAATACAGAGCGCCACATGTCTGACTTCTGATTGAACACGAGGGTGTGCACGAGTGTGTATTACATGTCCTCCCCATTTTTTTTCGCATAAATCGGTGTCGTGGAAGCAGAGATGGCCGTGCCAGAAGGAACGAATTTAGAGAAAGCTGGCCACTTCCGAGAGATCCTGCTCCCGAAAAAAATGTCGTATGTAGGTACTAGCCTAGATACACCTCGTTCCCATGTCTTCCCGATGGATCCAGGGTAGAATTTCAGTGAGAGAATAAAAGATATGAGGCAGCAATCGTAGCCAAATCAGGCTCCGCGTGATCGGGTTCAAAACCGCCACACGGTTAGGCCGGCTCATCTGCAAGTCGGACCAGGTTAGCCGTGTGCTACGACGGCCCAAGTCAACGTTAGAAAACTGTTCTCAGGTACCACCCACCCTTCCACGCAGCGGAGAAATCCTTAGGACTCGAATTCAACCAACGGTTTACTGCCTGTGTAGGACGCAGTAAAATGATGCCGCCGCACTATCTTCTCAATTAATGCACCCGGGGAAGTGCCAGGAATATGCAGCCGAGAGAGTTCCCTGACTGTGTACTGTGCTGATAACGAGCAAGTGAGTACACTACTTGTGCCTTGCACGTCTGCCTTAGCGAGAGATTTAGTCACAGTGCAGCACCCAAGGTGTAATAGTAGGTATCATCATCATTTTTTTTGCCAAAGGAGGTATGTGTTGGACTTGTATGATACCAGTGCTTCGGCGGACTGACGATCGTTGGTTATATAGTATGGGCACGTGCAAAGGGGCATGCCACCCGCTGGAAATAGATTTCGAAGTAGGCATCGGTGGCGCAGCAAATGGTTGGGCGTAGCTTCCCAGTCGGAGCATCCGCAAGACGATACTTGCTAGTAACCAAGATTTCCCCGTAGACTGCTTTCCTTTGGCAGGGTCTTGCGAAATGAAAGTGGGTTTCAACGATACCACATGCGCGCACACATATAGACGAGGCTGGTGAAATATCAAGTTCGACGACCCTCCCTCGTGCTGCTCCTGGCGAGAAGATTTGCATCTTTTTTTCTAGTCTTCAGTTTGCTGATACATCGAACGATGGGATAAATTAGTCTCGAACCAGCCATTGTAGGATACACGGGACCAAAACGTCTGGTGCCAAGACTAGGGATAAATTTAGTTTTACAAGCTGGCTATCTTCGTCTGCTTCTGTCCAGTTGCTGCCTCCGACGGAAGGGCCTGCGCTATACCCCCCGAAAAACGCACCATGCCAACTCACAACATCCGGTTGCCAAGCGCACAAGCGCATAAGCCAGTCTGATGACTCATCTGTCATGTCCGTCGGATTGTAGGGACTATTAATTGTCAGCTGACCGCTAGGAGTTTCATAATCAGACACCCCCATCAATGAGTTCCCGACTGCCAGTGCTCCACTTACCAGCGAGTATCTCTGGTTATGGTGTCGCAGGTATTACCGTTGCCCTCCTCGTCTTCGTAAAGTTGTCCCAGCCTTCCAAGGTGAGCGTCGTCAACAGAAATGCTTATCTCTCCTCAATCCTGGCTGGGTTGCCCAGCTTGATGCTATACCCACAGTCGGATCGAGTGGCTGGCTTGGTTCATGGTGGGCTAGCTTGAGGTTTCTGACCAACGGGCTGGAGGTTATACAAGAAGGGTATGAAAAGGCAAGTGTGGAACTTCGCAGGTCTCATGTATGTACGCTCACAGTGCTCCAGCACAAGTCGGCGCCGTTCAAGGTCGTTGAACTGTACCGCTGGTTAGTCGTTTTCAGCAGCCGCGAGCATGTGGAGGAATTGCGGAGAGCACCCGATGACACGCTTTCATTCATCGAAGCCGTGAATAATGTCAGTCACAGTTTTCTTCTCGTACAATCACTTCAGTCGAACGTCACCGACAGCAACTTCTTGTCGAATATACGTTGGGACCTGAAATTCACCACAACCCTTATCATATTCCGATCATACGTTCACAACTGACTCGGAATATTGGGGTGTTGTATCCAGAGATCAGGGATGAGGTCGTCACGGCTTTTGATGACGTACTCGATCTTAGGGGAAATGGTGAGCCTTATCTTACTCTCATTCGCCTGTTTTGTTCATGATCGTCTGGAACACTTAAGAATGGAAAAGTGTGCCTGCGCTCAGCACCATACAACAGGTAGTGTGCAGAACCAGCAACAGACTATTTGTTGGGCACCCATTGTGTGAGTCCTCCCGTCATTTCCATCGCCTCCTCCTTGCTTACGTTGACCGTTCTAGGCCGCGACCCTGACTGGATAGATTTGAACATCCGGTACACCCTCGATGTCATTAAGGGAGGGGCTATCCTCAAACTATTCCCGAACTTGCTGAAACCGTAAGTCGCCTACAGTCGTCTGATCACGACCCGGCTTTCGACATCGCAACAGTATAGTTGCCCGGTTCTGCACGAGCGTTCATCGGAGCAACCTGCGTGGAAGGAAGTTGCTTGGTCCGATAATTGAGGAGCGACAAAGATACCTAAAGGAATATGGGAGCGAGTGGGTTGATAAGCCCGTTGGTCAACCTCGTTCGCGAACGAAATCGACACTCACCACCGCTTTTTTAATAGAACGACTTTTTGTCGTGGTTAATGGATGAGGCAACGGGTGTAGAGTCGACAATAGAATTCTTGACGAATCGTATACTGACCGTCAATTTTGCGGCTATTCACGTGGGTCTCGATGTCGTATCCTCGTGTAGGTTTGATACTCAGATATTTTGATGTTGCGATTAGACGTCTTCCCATGTACGCTTCGAATCTCTTACTGAGGCCCTAACGCGCTTGATTGACATCTCATAACAGAGCTTCACCCATTCGCTCTTCTACCTTGCTGCGAATCCTCAATATATCCAACCTCTTCGCGAGGAGGTTGAAGCCATCGTCGAGAAAGAGGGATGGTCGAAGGCCTCACTAGTCAAGATGCGAAAAGTAGACAGCTTCCTCAAGGAGTGCCAACGTCGCGAAGGCATCGGCGGCTGTACGTGCCTCCACGTTCATTCGATCCGTCAGCCAGTCTCATCATTCCACGTACTAGTGAGTCTGACGCGCCTAGCGCTGAAGGACTTTACGTTTTCAGACGGCACCTTCATACCAAAAGGCACCACGATCACTGCTGCCGCTGGATCCATACACTACGACGACGCATTCTACGAAGACGCCCACACGTTCAAGCCTTTCCGGTTTGCCGGTTTGCGTGACGAGGATGGCGAGGGCGCGAAGCATCAATTTGCGTCGACGACGACCGAGTATTTGCCCTTTGGGCATGGTCGACATGCGTGGTACGCTCTCGCTCTCGTGCAATTTCCGGAGATGATGTGAAATGGTGGACTGACTGGCATGTCGTTTAGTCCCGGACGATTCTTTGCTGCCAATGAGCTCAAGTCCATGTTGGCGCACATTGTGGTGACGTACGACGTCAAGCTGCTGAACAACGCGTCGCGTCCAAAGACGCTGCACTTTGGGTCTGCGGCAGTACCTGATCCGAGCGCAACGGTCATGTTCAGAAGGAGGATCGAGTGAACGATTCCCGTCGTATGTATGTTATATGTCCCTATGCTTGCCGTACCTTTCTTCTGTTTTTACAAGGAGTGGACGGGACGTGGCTGCTATTAATAAGGCTCCTGAATCCCAATATATTACTCGAAAGTCATCGTCCGTCTCTGGTTTAGCATCCACGTCCGGTGACCCGTTCATACACCGAACGATAAGTACCGAAGTGTATATATAAACTGGTTATCTTTGTCTGCTTCTGTTCCCGACGGAAACCTGCTCTATACCCCCCGGGGCCCGAACAACGCTCCACTGGCATGGTATCCACAAGCCTAGTGACGTAATTGCCATAATTGCAAACGGGTGTAATACCAGTCAACTGACTCCCGCCCATGAGTTCCATAATCAAAAACTCCGAGTTCCAATGACTTCCCGACTGCCAGTGCTCCACTCAGGCTTACCCGCGAGTATCTCTGGGTATGGTGTCGCAGGTATTACCGTTGCCCTCCTCGTCTTCGTAAGGTTGTTGTCCCAGCCTTCCAAGGTGAGCGCCGTCAACAAAAACGCTTATCTCTCCTCAATCCTGGCTGGGGTGCCCAGCTTGATGCTATACCCACAGTTGGATCGAGTGGCTGGCTTGGCTCATGGTGGGCTAGCTTGAGGTTTCTGACCAACGGGATGGACGTTATACAAGAAGGGTATGAAAAGGCAAGTGTGGAGTTTTGCAGCCTGAGGTCTCATGTACAATGTACGCTCACAGTGCTCCACCAGCACAAGTCAGCGCCGTTCAAGGTCGTTGAACTGTACCGCTGGTTAGTCGTTTTCAGTAGCCGCGAGCATGTGGACGAATTGCGGAGAGCACCCAATGACACGCTTTCCTTCATCGAAGCCGTGAATAATGTGAGTCGCAGTTTTCTTCCCGTACAACGACTTCGGTCGAACGTCACCGATAGCGACTTCATATCGAATATACGTTGGGACATGAAATTCACCACAACCCTTATCATATTCCGATCATACGTTCACAGCTGACTCGGAATATTGGGGTGTTGTATCCAGAGATCAGGGATGAGATCGTCACGGCCTTTGATGACGTACTCGATCTTAGGGGAAATGGTGAGCATCTCACTCTCATTCGCCTGCTTTGTTCATGACTGTCTGGAACACTCCAGAATGGAAGAGTGTGCCCGGGCTCAGCACCATACAACAGGTAGTGTGCAGAACGAGTAACAAACTATTTGTTGGATTCCCATTGTGTGGGCCCTCCCGTCATTTCCGTCGCCTGCCCTCTGCTTATCTCGACCGTTCTAGGCCGCGATCCTGACTGGATAGATTTGAACATCCGGTACACCCTCGATGTCTTTAAAGGGGCAGTTATCCTCGGACTATTCCCGAGCTTTCTGAAACCGTCAGTCGCCTACAGTTGTCTGATCACGGCCCGGGTTTCGACGTCGCAACAGTATAGTTGCCCGGTTCTGCACGAACGTTCATCGAAGCAACTTGCGTGGAAGGAAGTTGCTTGGTCCGATAATCGAAGAACGACAAAGATACCTAAAGGAATATGGGAGCGAGTGGGTTGACAAGCCCGTTGGTCAACCTCGTTCGCGGCCAAAATCAGCACTCACCGCCGCTTTTTTTAAAATAGAACGACGTTCTATCGTGGTTAATGGATGAGGCAGAGGGTCCAGAGTCGACAGCAAAATTCCTAACGAATCGTATATTGGCCGTCAATTTTGTGGCTATTCACGTGGGTCCTGATATCGTCTTGCGTAGGTTTGATGCTCAGATCTTTTGATGTTGCTGTTAGACGTCTTCCCAAGTACGCTTCGAATCTTGTGTTGGTAGTACCCTAACGCGCTTGGTTGACATCATATAACAGAGCTTCACGCATCTTCTCTTCTACCTTGCTGCGAATCCTCAATATATCCAACCGCTTCGCGAGGAGGTTGAAGCCATCGTCGAGAAAGAGGGATGGTCGAAGGCCTCACTAGTCAAGATGCGAAAAGTAGACAGCTTCCTCAAGGAGTGCCAACGTATCGAAGGTATCGTTGGCTGTACGTGCCTCCACGTTCATTCGATCCATCAGCCAGTCTCATCATTCCACGTACTAGTGAGTCTGACGCGCATAGCGTTAAAGGACTTTACGTTTTCAGACGGCACCTTCGTACCAAAAGGCACTATGATCGCTGCCGCTGCTCGATCCATACATTATGACGACTCGTTCTACCAAGACGCCCATGCGTTCAAGCCTTTCCGGTTTGCCGATTTGCGTGACGAGGATGGCGAGGGCGCGAAGCATCAATTTGCGTCGACGACGACCGAGTATTTACCCTTTGGGCATGGTCGACATGCGTGGTACGCTCTCGCTCCCGTGCAGTTTCCGGAGATGATGTGAAATGGTGGACTGACTGGCATGTCGTTTAGTCCCGGACGATTCTTTGCTGCCAACGAGCTCAAGTCCATGTTGGCGCACATTGTGGTGACGTACGACGTCAAGCTGCCGAACAACGCGTCGCGTCCAAAGACGCTGCACTTTGGGTCGGCGACAATACCTGATCCGAGCGCAACGGTCATGTTCAGAAGGAGGGTCGAGTGAACGATTCCCGTTGTATGTTATGTGCCCCGATCCTTGCCGTAGTTTTCTTCTTCTTTTGCAAGGAGCCTGAGTGGACGGGACCCGGTTGCTATACAAGGGTCCTGAATCCCAATGTATCACTCGAAAGTCATCGTCCGTCTCCGCCGTTTGGCATCCACGTCCACTCTTTCGTACCACTCTAGCATCTGACGAGTCGTGTTATGTGTACTAGTGTAAAACAACGTCCAAGTCCTCCTGCGTCTAGAGAAACATGCAGCATACGGCTCGACCTCACACAAGTATCAGTTTGGTTCCAGGAGTGGCCCAGCTACTATTAGAGCAGTGACAATCCGACCGCGAAGTGATTTACAATTTTTGTGACCGTTCAACGTTCAGGGCGCGTCGATGAGTCTCACTTGGAAAATTGGCTGGGACAGTCACGGTTTCGCCGGAAGCCATTGGAGTCTGGCAGAGTGCGTACGTCTGACACGATTGGCATTTAGTAGAAACCTGTAACGTATTGCACATTTGAAGAGGATTGGAATGAATTACGGTGCTTGATACTGGGAGAGAGAGGTTATTTGTACATACTGTGTAGTACTGATTGTGAAACAAGGTTTGCAAAGTGCCATAGCACTCGCCGCCCATTATGCACTCCCGCCCATTTGAAGCTGTCCGTTGGTACGAGAAAGCACCGTCAGCGCAGCACCGAGTCGACGGTCGCAGTGCTCCCTTGTTCCCAGTTCATGTGCCGCACCTCGGCAGTGCTCCCGTACCGAACTTGATCCCGCAGGAACTGCGCAAGTGGCCGCTCCGATTTAGGAATCTTTTGCTTTCGAACCAGGTGCTGCAGGGTATTGAGGACCGCAGGGTAATCCCGTAAAAACGGATACGTCTCGGTACTGAGCCCACACGCACGGATACGAAGACACGCCGTATCGTTTGCCTGTCGTGGAGAAGAGCTGGAAGGGAAGGTCACTGAATCCAATCCAACTTTGTCGAGACCAAGGTCGGCCAAGATCGCGATATAAGGGCGAGGGTTCGAAGAATGGTCTGGTCCACCGATGCTAGGGTTGTCTCTCTTGATTTCGTGCAGCGCATTAGACTGCTTGTTAACGCGAGCTGTGTCTGATATAAGAATTTGCGACATGCAATCCCAGCCATTGTTCCCGCGATCGGCAGATTCGAAGTAGATTGGAATGACTTTATCAATCGACGGTTGATTGTGGCAGCATTGGACAGCACTAGTTCGCTGCCAGTGCCGCAATGTCCATTCGTCCAGGCTGCGTATGACATCAATGAGTGATCGGGTAAGATGGATCAGATAACCTCACCCTAATTGGTCCAGCGACTTCTGCTCAGTCTCGTCTTGTCGGATGTTGGCGTCCATAGAAATCCAATGGGAAAAGTTCACGTACGCATCCTCGAATGTTCCCTTGGCGACGGGACCTGCAAGATCCGGAGACCAGAATCCATCGCCGAATAGAAACTCGAAAAACGGGATCACAGGGATCATCTGGCAGTGAATTAGCTCAGCCTCGAACCCATTGCCGTGCGCAAATTCCCCGTCAGGTTTCTTGTTGCGGAGAACGAAAAAATCTTTGGCAAGGAGCCAGAGCAATCGGCTGACCAGTTCCCCACTTTCCCCGATGTTGATCATTCCATTATCAACCTTTTTCCGCAACATACTCAAGGTTGCTTCCAACGAATCAGCAGTTTCGTGCAATGAAAACGCGGCGGCGCACGACAGGAAGGGCTCGGATGGGTAGGTGGTATAACTCCAAAGGCGATCCTCGGTCGTTGTGATGCACACCCGAAGGTGACTCGCAACAGAAGATTCCACATAGTCAACGGCTTCGCGGTGACCGAAACAGATGTCGAGGCCAAATCTCTGTGCCAGGACAGAAAGTGCTCGGTGCAAAACTTCCTCGTTGTACGGTGGAGCCCCACTCAGCTTTTGAGTGGCGAGATCGAAGATCTGGTTCAGCGTGGACGCACCCTTCAGCGACACCCACCTATGCGTGGGTAGTTAGTAACCCACATGCAAATCTTGTAAGTGGGAGGCAGAAACTCACAGCGGGCGGCCGTATCGTAGGATATGTTTTGCTTTTGCAACCTCGGAGGGTGGAACTGTCCCGAGGGTCGGGGCATGCTGATCCCACCCCATCTCAGAAAATGGCGAGAATAACAATTGGCCACCGACTGGTACTCTTGACGAGTTGACTACAATGTTCTTAGCATGATAGCAAAGAAGGGTGGTGGCACGTACACAAAGCTTGTGGGGACGCGAGATGCAGAATCTTTGACGTTGTTGATGCGAAGACTACCCAAACTGCATGACTGTCGAAGCGAGACAATCCAGAATATGCCTTGATAACCTGGAGAAGTACTGTTGAACGACGGAATTCTTTCAACTCGTGGAGTGGATGCGCTTCGTCGAGTGCAATGACCAGCTTGGGTTTATTATCCTCGACGCCGGGAAAGGCTGAAGAGAACAGCTTGGTCATTCTAGTATAATAATCTTGCATTTCTTTCTCAGCAACGCCATCACGGGAATACGAACGACCAGACGTGTCGCCAGCATCTGGTATCGCAGTTGCAATGCATCAGCACCGCAGGAGCCGAATGGCTTTTCACACTAACCTTCGAATGACAAAGCCTGCATCGCGCCCATGGCATCATCGATACCCATCTTGAGGAGAATATCCTTCTTGACCTGCCACTTGCAGTGAATAGGTGATCAAGAATTCAGTGTTTCACCTAACCCACCTCGTTGTATGTGCTCTCCAGTCGTTTAAAAAATTCGGCACGATACGGCGACTTTAACTGGCACATGACATCGTTCCAGTTCTCGACCGTCGCTTTCCCATCACTTGTTAGTCGAGTGGACAGGTCATCGCGAACGAGTTTGAAAATGGCTGCAAAGAAGGCGCAGCACTGGATACGATAGAGTGCCTCGGAACCACCTGCTCCGGTCAGGATCGATGCGGGAATATCATCGCGAAGAGGAAATCCAGATCTGTCTATGCTGGGTCGAAGGTTCATGTACAACAGCAAGACGCCCTTGCGAGCCAGCTATGCATAAATATGTGTGAGCACTCTATTGCATGCATTCATGCAAGGAAGGAAGACCTCTATAATGGTGCGCGTCTTTCCAGTTCCCGAACTTTGGACTATAGAACAGAACCGGGCATAATACCCGCCACGAGAGGCATCACTAAAGTTGTAGTTGTTCTGTTCAAGGTATTCGTATAAGGCATCGACGGCAACGCCTTGATAAGGCTGCGTCAACGCAGACATTAATTCCGTCTGCACCCTCCCTGTGAGGGTAGATTCTAGGGTGAATTAGTGATGAGCTGAACAGGAGATATGCACCATCGGGACCCACCTTGTAGTGAAGCCAAGGAGATAGTGATACTAGGCCGGCGAAGGATTGCTGTGCAGTGAATCCTGAGCCTGACTAGCACTTCTCACAAACGCTAGACACATACCGAGGTTTCGAATCTCGCGGAATGATTTGCTCTTCCAAGCAGAAACGAGCATATCTCTTAACTCTCCGTGGGTGCCCATCAGTTTTTTTGCTTGTTGGAAATCAAGGTACTTGTGGTCCAATTCACCCTTGGAGTGTTCAATGATAGCGTGAAGGAGGACGAATTGTTCTCCCCGGGAACGTAGACGGGAAGTGTCAGGGTCCAGATCATATTCACTGGCGATCTCTTCTAGTATCGCCTTGTCGAGCTCGTAATGGGTGGTGTCGTCGAAGTGATTCGTGCGTTTCTCTAGAGGCATGTTGTCGAGTTGTTGCCATACCAAGCCATTTGACAAGCCACTTTTATATCGCCAACTGTGGACCACTCACACTTGACTCAAGACACGGATCCACCCACAGCACTTACCACCACAATCTGTTGCCCAACTATCACTATTGTTCCCCGATATTGAGATAAACGAAAAATTCGTCCAAACATCGTACCACAATTGTTCACTGCAATCAATAGACAATGCAGCTAATGTTACAGCCTGTCACACACTCCCGATCGTGTACTACACGCCGAAAGTAGGTGTATGGACAATGGACAATTGACGGAAAATGTTAATGAAATATATTTTGGATATTGTGTGAAGACAAGTGTGACGTGCCTGAGGTAACGCACCGACTGTTGGGGGGGCTGTGTCCTGCGTCTGTATGCGAAGAGGGACACTCACAGCTCGGGCGACCATGCCTGCTTGCTCGTCCGTCGGGACACCCCTCTCCGAGGATCAGGGTCGGGCCATTGGGGAAGCGATGTACAGTACGAGTAGAGGCAGCTAATGTAGCGGAAGGTAGCGGTTTCGAGCCTGCGAAAGCTCTCTCAGGGGGCTGCCGCTACCCCGACCGCTGCCTATCCGAGTCCCTTTAGGGTTCAGCTACCAATCTTAAGCCCTATCTAGGGAGTTGGCCAGGCTCGCAGAGGCGACTACAGCGATACCAGGGTGCGACCCCGGATAGATTGGTTGCATAGCGGGGTGCACGAGGCTTCCTGCTCGAAGAAAAGGGGGAGGGAGAGAAGGGGATTCCCACGGTGGGGGGACGCGTCGCAGGCCCTTTCGGGCGCTCGGGTGCCAATGAAGCGACACAGAGGAGAAATCTTCGGGGCTTGAATTCAACCAACCCTTTACCGCACGTGTATGACGCAGTAAAATGATGATGCGGCACCATCATCTTCTCCATTAATCCACCCCGGAGAAGTGGGCTGAGTATGCAGCTGAGAGAGCTGCCTGACCGTTGTACCCTGCTGCAGCTGATAACAAACGAGTGAGTACACTACTTGTGTCTACCCTGACATGCGCCTTGCATATTTGCCTTGGCGAGAGATTTAGTCTGACTACAGCATGCAAAGTGGAATAGTAGTAGGCCCATCATCATTTTTTGCCAAAGGAGGTGGGTGATGGACTCGTATTCAATGCTTCGGCAGACTGACGATCTCCAATATAGTGCGGGCACGCGCAAATGGGGCATGTGAAGAGTTCAAATATGATTGTGCGAACAGATTTCGAAGTAGGAACATGTCAAATTTTTACCAAAGTGCTTACATCGGTGGCGAAGGAAATGATTGGGCGTAGCTGCCTTCCCAGCCGGAGCCGCATCAGCAAGATGATACTGCTGTAATAACCGAGGGCGCTCTTCCCCGTACACTGCCTTCCTTTGGCAGGGTCGTGCAAAATGAAACTGGGCTTTAACGATAGTACACATACGTGTACACATATGACGGGGCTGGTGAAACATCAGGCTCGACGACCTTTCCCCGTGCTGCTCCTGGCGAGAAGATTTGCGTCTTTTTTTCTAGTCTTGAGTTTGCTGATACACCGAACGGTAAGTTTTACATAAACTGCTTGTCTTTGTCTGCTTCTGTCCAGTTGCTGAAGGGCCTACCCCCCCCCCGGGCCCGAACACCGCTCCATGGAATCCACAAGAGTGACGGAATTGCCACAATCACAACCTATTGACTATTCGGTTGCCGAGTTCTACAGAAGGGCCAGTCTAATGGCATCTGTCATGTCCGTCGGATTGCAGGGACTATTAATTGTCAGCTGATTGCGTAGGAGTTTCATAATCAAACACTCCCAACGACTTCCCGACTGCCAGTGCTCCACTTACCAGCGAGTATCTCTGGTTATGGTGTCGCAGGTATTACCGTTGCCCTCCTCGTCTTCGTAAAGTTGCCCCAGCCTTCCAAGGTGAGTGTCGTCAACAGAAATGTTTATCTGTTCTCAATCCTGACTGGGTTGCCCAGCTTGATGCTATACCCACAGTCGGATCGAGTGGCTGGCTTGGCTCATGGTGGGCTAGCTTGGGGTTTCTGACCAACGGGCTGGACGTTATACAAGAAGGGTATGAAAAGGCAAGTGTGGAGCTTCGCAGGTCTCATGGATGTACGCTCACAGTGCTCCAGCACAAGTCGGCGCCGTTCAAGGTCGTTGAACTGTACCGCTGGTTAGTCGTTTTCAGCAGCCGCGAGCATGTGGACGAATTGCGGAGAGCACCCGATGACACGCTTTATTCATCGAAGCCGTGAATAATGTCAGTCACAGTTTTCTTCCCGTACAATCACTTCAGTCGAACGTCACCGTCAGCGACTTCATATCG